>JAZDXF010000181.1:0-11000 GCA_038380155.1 Pseudococcus jackbeardsleyi
ACTTGTAAGTTGGGAAAATTGAGCAATTCAACGCAATTCAACACATCAGTTGGGAAAATTGGGCAGTTGGGAATTAGTCACTTTATCGACTGAAAATTCATCATTTTCCCAACTGAAAATGTATCATTTTTCCAAGTTGGAAATCAATAAAATTTTCACTTGTTGTTTAAAAATTTTTCGCCCTCGCTTCGCTCGGGCATGAACAAAATCATAATCCAACAAACTATTTCAAATAACAACATAGTGTTGAAGAAGGCTCCTTTTATTCATTCTCCTGAAAATACTTTTGATCTGATACTCTGTGTTTTTATTCTCAATTTTTACGCTCCCAAAATAGCTTTCAACACCATTGATTGTGAATATCTAATGACTACATTCTTACCCTCCCCCCCCTCTCAAATCACATCAAATAAGAATTTTGAAAGCCTAAAAATAAGAAAAAATTACTTTTTTAAGCATTAAAAATACATATAATTTTTTCAAAGCTTCACCCTCGCTTCGCTCGGGTATAAATTAAATCGTATTTATGTGCACTATTTGTAATGATGGCGCCAAAAAAGGTTCCTTTTTACTCATTCTTCATAAAATTGTTCGGGTATTTCAAGTTGCATCCATTTTGAGTTGGGAATTTCATGAATTCGAGTTGGGATTTTCATGAGACCTCCCCCCCCCCTGGAAAATGCCTTCGGTACGTCACTGCTACTACCTACTCAGTACTCACTATTCACGTATCACGTAGGTACGCATCTAGTTGTACCTATTCTGTCTAGGTACCTAACTAACGTAAGTACCTATGTAGATAGCTATAGGCAATACCATTACCGTCATACCGTTCGCGTCCCACTTATTCCTATGCCTAATCCGGCCAGTACAGAGCTACGTAAGTACCTAGCCAAGTAGGTACTAGGTACCTACGTAGCTAGAGCGAGACAACAACAACAATCCATCTGCCTACGTATACGGTATGGTATACGGTTACACCGAATACCATACGTAATGTAACGCGACGCGACGCATGCATCGAACCGATGTCTTTTGTTTGAGTCGATGAAATTGCCTAACCGGTTTGCCGTCTATACGACGCGGCGCGGTGCGGCGCAACGCAGTCCGACGAATATCGTTACCTAAGTACCTACATATGTGAGCGATACCTAATTATAACGCTGGAGTGGTCGCGACTGAAAAAAAGAAAAGAAAAGAAAAGAAAAAAAGTACACAAGTAGGTATTACCTACGTAGGTAAGTACACGGTTGTCACTCTGGAAAAGGTGGAGGTCGGCGGCGCGGCGAGTAGCCTGCTCTGCACATTTCTACCTACTGGGTCTCCATTTGAATTTTCTGCGCTGCTCTGCCCGTATCCATGAAAATTCGTTCGGTAAACGTACAGGCTGCGGCTCTAGTTCTGCGCTTCTGCCCTATTCGTGTTAAGTATACAGGATGAGTACAAGTTCTAACCGCGTGATTATACCTAGGTAGGTACTTGATTTGTACCAGTCTTATGTAATGTATCTACCTACAAGGCGTGTTGAAGAAATAGGTAGGTAGGTACCTACGCAACCCCGTATAGAAATCACCGAACGAACATTATCTACTACCTACGTACATAATTATGTACATTTAAGTACCTAACCTACCGTAAGTTACTTATACCTAGGTACCAATTTACGTCGGTGTTTACTGTTTGGTGTTGCAGTTGAAGCCAAGTTACGCACTTACACGCCGCAGATCAACCACATATCGATGAAAATGCCGTCGTTTCCGCTATTATCGCAACCGGAATCCATTAACGCCGCCACATTTTGCAACGAAAGCACCCTACGACAATGCAGCACGACATTTTGTCATTGCGTATATAAAATCGATCTGCCGCTGGGCGCCGTCGTCGAACTAATGCTCATCGACGAAGGTAGGCCCAACCTGACTGCGACTAACCGACCGATTAACAATAATTACCGATGTAGATGTTGTGGCCAACTACTTACCTTCGACAAAACCGCCAATCAGTAACTTGAACTACCTACCTACCTATCTACCTACCAACCTGGTGGTGCTGGTGTGTCGGTTTCGCGTCGCGCGTCATGCTTGCGTGCACGTAGGTAGGTAAGCAGGCAGGCAGGCAGGTAGGTAGGGAGTACTCGATGCTATTACTTACCTACATGTTAGAAAGGTGTACTTTGGTACATATTAAGATTTATGTGCGAGCGTGTGCAATTTAAAAAAATAATAGGTAATAATAGGTAGTAGTAATAATAATAATAATAATAATAATGAATGAATGAATGAATGAATGAATGAATGGTTTATTTACGTAATAATAATAATAAAACAGATCAAGTAGGTACCGTACCTACATAAATAGGTTGGTTGGTAGATACGACATTGGTACGATTACGACTTTTCACTTTTAGCTCACACTTACGATTCGAATCATCCGTTCCATTTGCATGGCCACTCATTCCGCGTGCTATCCATCGACAAACTAGACAACCGGACGACCGTCGAAGACGTGAAAGCGTTAGACAGAGCCGGACGAATAAATCGTAATTTACGCGATCCGCCGTTAAAGGATACAGTCACCGTGCCAGCTGGCGGTTTCACCATTCTACGATTTTACACCCATAATCCAGGTTAGTTTATTTAGTTCAGCATGGGGTAGGTATGAGGATTCAAATTCAAATCTGTTCATTATATTAAAGTAAACACAATAAGTGAGCTCGTACATGTATATCCCCTCCCCCTCCTATGTCGATGGCGAACGGGCGGAGGGTTTTACAACTACTCAATGAAAATTGAAAAAAACAAGAATAAAAAACCACAGGTATCCAAAAAATCAGAAAGATTGTACTAAAGTGGTGGTGGTGGGGAGATATTTTCCAATAATGTTTTTACTGCCTTTTTTTTTTTTTTTTTTTTTGTATTTTCGAAGTTTCCGTGGTCCCACCCTTCCTCCAAAACATTCGACTTCTTCTGAGAGTTTGTTGTATACCGTTGGCCCCCTGTACCAAAATTGCATCCTAGAATGTGCCCTGTCCCAAGGAGGCATCTCCAACAGGATTTTTCCTGACCTTACCTGTGTATCGTACTTTGTTCTCGAATTTCGCCAAATACGAGTAAATAAGGAGTGCGGCTCTCCTACTCCGGTAAAGAGGTAGGTAGGTAGGTAGGTAGGTAGGTAGGTAGGTGGGTAGGTGGTTAGTTGGTACTGTAAGTTGATGGTAGGTTTACGTATGCTTGAACGCACACTAACCACTAGTGGTTCGCGGTCGCGCCGCGACCATTTCGCAGGATATTGGCTGCTTCACTGTCATTTGGATTTTCACGTAGAAGTAGGAATGGCGGCGGTGCTGAAAGTTGGCGACCAAAAAGACTTTCCCGCTGTGCCTCGCGACTTTCCTCGCTGCGGCGACTATTATCCGCAGACGTACGCGCGCACGCACAGCGACGACGAACCAGACGGACAATTTACGCGACCTGCTCGCGACGCCGGCTTCACAGATATCATCGAGCGCGTGTGGCGTTCGTTCGTGTCCAATTCCGTTCCTCCTCGACTTACCATCGCCAATAACAACGTGCTGCTGTTGTTGTTGTTGTCGTCGTCCGTTTGCTTCCAGCTAGTCTCAATTTTCATCGTATTCGCCTGAACTGCAGCCCGCAAACTGCACCCTGCAGCCTATCTATGTACATGTACATAATTATACATTACTCGTGTAGTCGTGTAGGTATCCGGTATCCCTGTTGCAGGTCTGCAGTCTGCATAAATGGGTACCTTACCTATGCCTAGTTCGCGCGTTTCTCATTCGCAACGTGAACCTTTGTATGATACGATTTACATGGTACAAGAGTAGGTACGACTACATACTTATGTATAGTTGCCTATGTACATATGTAATGTAGGTACATATAGGTACCTACTTACTACCTACCTATTATTATAGGTACTTGGTAGATCGCGCGTATTCGGCTATCGTGTTGCGTTCTTTTTTCTCTCGTCACGTACCTGAATACCAATACCTAGTACCTAGGTACCTTTGTAAATTTTCGGTTTCGTGTCCGCAATGTAGGTATGTTGGTACTTGGTCGGCATTCTACGTATGTACCTTCCTACCTTCCCATTGGAATTCAACTCGAGCGTTTTCTCAAAATAGGTAGGTATTCGTATACACTTGTACGTAGACCGGTTTAGCTTTAGATATAGTACGTAGGTAGCTACGTAGGTACTTTACTTACTACTTACTTAGCCAGGTGTCGGTATTCGGTATTTTACCTGCAACAGTTGCGTCGCGTCGCAGGAATCGGCAGAATACATTTCCGCCGAGTTGGTTGCGTTTCTGCGACGAAATCTTTCTGCCTCCGCGCATGTGCTGGACGAACGATTCCATTCCCACTGGCGTTACTACGAGTACCGTACAGTTGCATAACCGATTCGCCGTAAAAATAAAAAACACCCAAGTGTGCGGTCCAAATTATTACAAAAACTAAAAATGCTGGTGATAAAATTACTGACTTTACATAGGTACCTAGTAGTAGGGACCTATAGCAGTTGCCTTAACTGTAAAGTAGGTACACGCATCGATTAAATCGGCGTTCAATGTACGCAGTATCTACCCGACTGACATGACGGAGAGACGAAGTCGAATTAGGAATTCGAAGTAATGGCATCATTTTGCTCGTTTGTTAAACTTTTTTTCTTTTTTTATTTAGGTACCCAGGTACTTATGTATTTAACTACATATATTTATTAGGTATTATTATTATTATTTTAAGGTCTATACTTGAAACGTTTGGTAGGAATGCCATGCCAATAAAGTTAAATTTATTTTGCAATGAATTTTATAATAGGTATTCGTTTTTCTTGCTTTTTATATTGCTTATTATTTTCCAAAACGAATTGTGTGAACGGAACTCAAAAGCACAGTCCGAGTTTATTGTTGTGAAAAAATGACTACAGGTACAGAGTAGGTACCTACTCGGAGTATGGAATGTCAGTTGATATTAATTTAGGGGAAGATACTCGGCTTCCGATTAAGTTATTTTTGTATGATGTTTCGGCCACTAGTCTCATCCTTGAAGACTATAGTTTAGGTAGGTACCTCTATATTATATGCAGTAGAACCTCGATTATCCGAGCATAAAATTCTATCCGATTTTACTCGGTTATCCGACTTCTTTTAAATTTAGCTCTTTTTAAGCTCGATAAACACATTTTTCAGCTTGAAAATATCACAAAATACATTATTTGCTGTCCTTCAGCTATGATTTTTCAAAAAATATTGAACAATCTTGAATCAGATAAATTACTTTTGTGAAATTCCTGTCTTTTGAGTGATTGCAATAAATTTCATGAAAAATTCATGATTAATTCACTGATATTTCAGTCAAAAATCACAGATTTATGATGAAATGCCTATTTCATCAGAAATGCAATTTCTCATCAAATTTTACTGATTCAGATTTGAAAAATTAGTACCTAAATTGATTGCTTGTCCTGAAAATCCTGCATTTCAACAATTTTTCTTTGTTCAAAATCTGTATTATGAAAATACATCTGACTACACCACTGAATAAATTCTTACCCTATGATACTGTGTATGCATACCTGCTCTAAGTACAAAATTCCTTTTCGATTTTTACGAATTCTATTTTTTGAATTTTTTGTTGTGAGTTGTTTTTTTTTCAAATCCGGGGTTTTATATCTTATTTGAAAGTTCATGCATGCCAAAAATGTTTTAAAAATTTCAAGTAAACTCATTAATTGCATTTTTTTCTGAAAAAACTGAACTTTTTGATTATCCGACTTTTTCGCACAACCGAGTTTTCCCCGCCCCAATTAAATCGGATAATCGAGGTTCTACTGTAATGCCATACCTACACTCTTTTGTTTCGGTATTACGTACCCCTTCAAATTTTCATGTTGTAAAAATTATTTGAAATTAAAAAAAAAAATAGTGTGAAAATTAGCTGGGAAAAATTTTTGACTTGAGAAGATTTGATTTGGGCGTTTTTACAAATTTACCGCGACGTTGAAAATATTTTGTTAAAAAATTGTATGTTGTAACATTGACATAAAATTTAAAGTTTGTAAAAGAATTTATACCTCGTCAAAAAAAATTTCGAAGTTGGAAAAAACTGAAAAAAGATTTGAGGAAAAAATTTAGACCTCGTTAAAAAAATTCGAAGTTGGAAAAAAGATTTGAGGAGAAAATTTAGACCTCGTCAAAAAAATTTCGAAGGTGGAAAAAAGATTTGACCCAGAGGAAAAATTTAGATCTCGTCAAAAAAATTTCGGAGGTGGAACAAAGATTTGACCTTGAGGAAAAAATTTATACCTCGTCAAAAAAATTCGAAGCCGGAAAAAAAATTGTGGAAAAAATTTTGACCTCTTCAGAAAAAAATCTGAAGTTGTTGAAAAAAAAAAACGATGAAAAAGTTTTTTCCTCTATTTTTTTTCCGACTTCAATTTTTTTTGACGAGGTCTAAATTTAAAATTAATCTTTTTCTTCTTCTGAAAATACCGCTAGTTGAATTTTCGATATATTTGAATGATGTGATAATTCTGGTAGGGGTAGGGATGGGGAAGAAGTCGAAAATTTTGTTGAATTTTTTTCAAGTCCCAAGTAACATTTTTGGCATCACTTCCGACCACATTTGATTCAAGGGTCGATTTTATAATCTCATCAAGCGAGGTACTTCATTTCTCCTCCACTTATATACTCCCTTCCCCAAAAGGTTCAATTTTCAATTTATGGTCTAACCAATATTCAAATACTCGATTTACAGTAAATTAGGAAGTGTTTTACCCAAAATTTTGATTTCTGACCATCTAAAATCATATTCCATCCCATTAGGCGTCGCTAATCTGAAAAATGAGGTTATTTCTCCCGAAAATTATCTACGAACATGATTATATCGTAACGTTAAATTTGGTGTGTACCATGCAAATGATGGCGATTCTTTTTAATGCCTTAATTCGGCCGAATTTCATCGCAAAATCATTTCGAAGTGATACCTATTCGATACTAAAAAAAATACAAATCTCACCAGGATAATTATTTTTCAGCTTTATTTGTGTTTGTTATACTTAGGTACTGTTTTTCAAAGACATGGCTTTGTATGTCGAAAATTCATCTACCAAGAACCAAGTTAATCTGTGTTGCGAGACGAGTGTTTTGAAATATCACTCAACTTTTTTGGAATGGGAATTTTCGCGCATTTTCCAAGTAGGTATGACCCGGGAGAATATGAGCGCATATGCGAACAGAGAATATTCTCAGTGCCATTACTACGTTAGATTCCTGTTCAGCAACCTCGAATAAGTAGAAAAACACATTATTCGCGATTCTCCGAAAACCTTTATGAAACGGGTCAAAAATGGCATGGAAAAAGGCTATTTTCTAGAAAACTAAGTAAAAAGAGACCAAACCAACAACGCAAAAAAATTTTTTGAAATTTTTTTTTCCAAAAAACAGAAAAAGGGTTATTTTTAGTTTTTTTTTTTCGATTTTTGATGATTTTCAGAAATGTCGAGATAACAGCGGTCATTTACTAATTCGAGGTCGCTGATTCCGAATCCGGTGTCCGTTTTCGGTTTCGAGCCTTTGTTCTCGAGTTATGGCCGATTTTTGCCCTTAAAACGCCGTTTTCGGGCCATGCAAAAACCATCGCGGCAAACGAACGTCAAATTCGTGTTCAGCGACCCCGCATTAGTCAGAATATACACATGTTTTGCAATTTTTCAAGAACCTTTTTGAAACGGGTCGAAAATGGCCTGAAAAGACCATTTTCTCGGAAACTAAGCGAATTGAGACCGAACCGACCACGCCATTGAATTCGCCGTATTCAAAAACCCCATTCTAGACACCTCGCACGCCAATCGGAGGCAAAAAATTTTTTGGCCCAAAAAACACCAAAGGGGTAGTTAGTTCATGCTTTTTTCGATTTTTGATTGTTTTCAAGAATTTCGAGACAGGATTGGTGATTTTAAAGTTCGAAGTCTCTGAACACGAATTTCTAGTTCGTATGAGGCGGTGGCCTTTGCTTGGTCCGGAAACGGCGTTTTTAGGGCAAAAATCGGCCATAACTCGACAACAAAGGCTAGAAACGGAAAACGGACACCGGATTCGGAATCAGCGATTTCGAATTAGTAAATTACCGCTGCTATCTCGAAATTTTTGAAAATCATCAATAATCGAAAAAAACCATGAACTAACCTCTTTGGTGTTTTTTGGGCCAAAAAATTTTTTGCCCCCGATTGGCGCGCGAGGTGTCTGGAGTGGAGTTTTCGGCCACGGCGAATTCGATGGCGTGGTCGGTTTGGCCTCATTTCGCTTAGTTTCCGAGAAATTGGCCTTTTTCAGGCCATTTTTGACCCGTTTCAAAAAGGTTCTCGAAAAATTACGAATAATGTGTTTTCTTTCTAATTCGAGGTCGTGAACACGAATCCAACGATCTATAAAAAATATTGTGATTTTGTTTCGCAGGGTTTTCATTGTAATCATTGAAAAAAATTCGTGAATTTTTTTACCTCGTCTGAAAAATTTTGAATTTGAAAAAAATAAGAGTAAAACATTTTTACCTCGTCAGAAAAAATTTCGGAATTGAAAAAAAAAAAAAAAAGCGATGAAAAAATTCACCTTGTCAGGGAAAAATTTTGAAGTTGAAAAATGAAGTGGTAAGGATTATTCCTACCTAAATTGCACCAAATTTTACCACTTCGCGAGTTGAAATAGCGTTATCTGTTCACGAATCGACGTGAACAGGTACCTATTTCAACAAGCAACGAGGCTAACGTATTTATTACGTAATTTATCTGGCAGAAGCTTTGCCTGCCTTTGTCTACTCGCGTACGTTAAACCGCGAGTAGTCAAGTCATATTCTGCCTCGTTATCGCAAGTTGCTTTGTTCCACTGATGGAAGCTACCATCAGTGGCAAGTTTGGTTGTGCACCGTTTGGCCTTGACGCAACGCAGAGCGTTCGCGTATAGGTAGAAGCCCGTTATCGGGTTTCTTACCTACCTAAGCTGCTATTCATCCCTTCCCTTATCGATAATTACGTGACCGCGCATCTCGGTTCGCGGTTACGTCGCGATGTATTTCTCAGTCGCGCACTGAGTATATTTTTATACACCACCGTAGCTAGACGTTCGCGACTAGTTACATCTCATACTGGCGCAACTGTGTATTGTATTCTTCCGCGTATATTTTCGTACTTGTGCATTTCTGCATCAAGTACAATAAATATTCGAATATCTACGTTGAGTTTTATTTCTCCGCGAATTTATTCGTTCGAAGAATCGCACGCGTTGGTATATGGATTGGTAGTTCAATTGAGTTGGATTTGGACAGTTTGAGGCCCTCACCTCACTCCCCCTCAAACCATCCCACGGGAGCCAGAGTCCAAAAGCCGCTCTGGTGCCAAATACCAACGCATCTAATCAATTACCACCAATTCATTGGCGCCCGAGACAGTTCCTGCTGCTTGAAGAAAATTCGGAAGAAAATTCGACGAGTCAGCGACTTAGGAAAATCCTGCGGAGTGAAAATCGACGAGTCGGCGAACTGAAGACATCTTTAAAAAATCTTGGGTATCGTTATCTCGTTTGATTACCTATTTTCTTCTATTTTTAAATATCGAATCGTTGGTGCGTCGCGTATTAATTAATTAGGGATAATTAATTAGTAAAAAATCGCGTAATTATAAGTTAGAGTTAAAGTAGGGTGTTTGTAAAAGAACAACTTTAAACCAGGAACGTAGGAACAGGTTAAGGTCGTTTTCAAAATTACGGTAGAAGTTAGGCGAGATTCGTACTCTGTACTTTCGAACCTACTTAGAAATTACCTATTTGAAGCTCTATACATAATGTCGCCTACCGATTCACACGATAATCTAAATACTGAGCTAATTGATGCTAGAAGAGCAGAAATAGCAAAAAATGAAGAAGAATATAGGATATTAAAAACCAGGGTTTACCACAAAGATCTGATCGATTTAGATAGAATTGATGACCAAGTAGAATTAAGGACATCATTCGGATGGGTAAATGACATGGCATGGGTAACAGGCAGAGAAATTAGAAAATTGACGAGTAGGATAAAAGACGCGACTAAATCTTCTGGTTCAAATTACAAAGACATTACCAAAAATCAAAAGAAAATTACTGACGTTGAAAGACGATTTTTGGAATTCGAAAAAGATAATTTGACATCATTTTATTCGTGGAAAGAAAAATGTACAAGTTCGTTAGCTGAAATTTTGGAAAAACAGTCTCAATTCGAAAGTAGGTTAAACAACATGGCCGGTGATTTAGAGGCGTGTAATTTGAGGTTAACCGAAATTAAAAATATCACGGATTCGTATGAAACTGAGGTAAAACAGATTCATGAACAAATTTCAGAAAGGGAAAAAACTTTTGAAAATAAAATTTTAGATCTTGAAAATAGGTTAAAAAATTTAGACAAAAGGCCCGAAAATTCTGAAAATGTGGAAACGGATCAAAATATCGATGAGAGTTTACAAAAAGCTATCGAATTATTGTCAACCGCGAATGAAACGATAAAAAATTTAGAAAGTCGTATTACTATCCTAGAAGAAAGGCCAACCCAAGAATTTACTCAGAAAGAAATAAAGCTCGTCAAAGACAAAGAATTGACAGCTAAAATGATCAGAGACAATGGAATTGAGTATGGAGAACATAATCACATGCATCCCACCAGATTCGTAAAATTATTTAAAGAATTTGTAAAGAACTATAACAGTTCGAGCCAAGAAAAATCGAATTTGATGCGACAAGTTATAACTTGGAAAAAAGCTCAAAGTTGGCGTGCAAATTCGAATGCGTTCATTGAGTTTGAAAGATTCGAAGAAGAATTTATCAAAACTTTTTGGAATAAACAAAAGAAAAACGAAGTCTGGAAAATGTTTGAAGAAATGGATTTTTCTAAAACATGTAAAACTGGGAGAGAGTTTTTGACCGAAATGGATGCATGGATCCAGACCATCGAAGA
>JAZDXF010000182.1:0-85332 GCA_038380155.1 Pseudococcus jackbeardsleyi
GATCTCTGGTGCCGTCGTTGGTAACTAAATTAAAATTTTCTATATTTTACGGTTGCCACGTTAATTGCATCGGTTTGATTTTTAAAATGACTACGCACTTCGCAGTTTGTAAATCGTAACCGTATCAAGCACTGAAAAAGCGAGCAACTTGTCATACCCTACTAATAAGTTGCATTTAAAGTAGTAAAATGATTATCAAGTTGAAAAAGATTGCGAAAATGATAACATTTTTTCTAAAAAGGCGTTTCGAGTCGAAAAACTCGGAAAAAATTCAAACCAGTCGCAAATCAATTGTTTTTACTTACTTACTTACCAACGTTTTGCAGGATCTGCACTTGCTACGTGTTCGGGTTTAATCCTGAATTTATTAATGAAAATCGGTAATATGAGTATTGACGACCTTAGAAAATGGCAATATGATATAAGAGTGGCGAGAAAAAAGTACGTAACAGCTTTATTTCCTTCTCCGGATGCGGTTCTATTTATTGCTTATCTGGGCGTGTGTGTGTGCGTGTTTTTTTTTTTCACTTTACTGATTGAATTTGCGATGTTAGCTTGTACAGAGAGATGGAATCTAAGGCGGACGAGGATTCGTTGAGTCAATCGTTCAAACATTACTCTACTAGATTAACACAACCAACGTACGACGACGATGATGATGATGACGGCGTCGATAAGGTGTTTGTTCTAATCAACGAAGGAATGAAGTCTATTACGAATGATGGTGTACCCAAGAGTTAATTCGTAAGATATGGTGGCGGCCCGGGACACAAAATTGAGATAATTTTGAATCGTGCGAATTGAATCAATAAAATTGATTTTCGTCGTCTGTTTTGTTCTTGTGCTCCATGTTCCCTTCCGATCACAGCTACATAATATGTGTGCAGTATTCGCATAAACCGAATTTCCTTACGGTTTGTGCAGCTGCAATAATGAAAACTTGGATGCTGCAGCGAGTTCAAAGTGCATGCGTATGTTTGCATTGAATTAATGCCACCGAAATTTTTGTACACCATCGCGCCTGTTTGGAATCCGACCTTGTATACATTCGTCCGGGAAAATCGGAAAATTCCGAAAGTAAGTAAACGACAAAAAAGGTCGAATCGGAAACTTGACCGCGAATTCGTCGTGTTCAGCGACACAAAATCAACTTGTGAACGAATCCAAAGCGTGATTGATGAATGAAAATTTTCCACATTTCTGATGGAAGAAAACGAATCATTTTTCGAACGTCGAACCGGAAATGGTTTATTCACCAAACGCGCTTGGATTTTGGAACGTTGGTAGATTTTGGGTCACTGATCACGATCACGAATCCGGGGTCGAATTTTGATTTGGAAGTCGCCTATTCGAGATATTCACCCGGGCAATTTCTTGGTATAGCTAGAACTAAAATTGATCGGGTTTGAAAACTTATTTCAGTTCTATGCATGTAGTAGGTATGTACTAAGAAATCGCCACGCCATCGCTGACTTGATACTATAACTACCCCTACATACATGCTCTACGATTGGGACTTTTTCGCGTTTCTGACTTATACCGCGGCTCGTATGAAATATGCCCCGCCTATTCAAATTCTCGAGTGGCTAGTGCCGAATAGCGTTGAACTACCTGATTAAGACTGAACGATTGATTCTTAACATATGTATTAGGCATCAACCACATGTTCCTTTCATTTGACCGCTGCAATGCGACGCGACATTTGACGAAAAATATCAGATTCGAGTAGTAGGTACTAGTAATAGGTATGTACAAGGATTATTTCGTTACTTACCTACAAGGGCTACAAGTACATGCTACATAATTTATTTATGCAATATGCGTACGTACTGTATCTACTTCGGCTTTGGACACGTATTCATAGAAGCTCCTCTCCGTCCGCGAGGAAATTTTCAATTCAATTCGAAAAATTTCCATTAGTGGCGCCGCAAAAGTGTTTTCGGTGGATGAATGGAGGGGGGGGGGAGCGAGAGAGCAAAAAAGAGTATTCTTTGGCTCTGTCGTCTCGAAGAATTGGGGTATCAGCTCATTTAAAATTTAGTTCGATCGGGAAATTTGTAACATCGCCACCGTCGCCGCCGGCCCCCCCGGCTCTAAAAAAAAAAAAAGGTCAGTCTGTGTGATGTCTGGATAAACGAATTTCGGGCAACTACCTACTTATCCATCTGCGTAAATAATGCATATAGGTACCTTTGGGTTGGAAGATTCGGAGCAGATGCGAGAAGGAAAAAAAAGGAACAATTGTGGATGTAGGTACTTTTACGTAGTAAGTACATACCTACATACCTATGTACTGTACCTACATAGATAGTATCACTTGGTTGGGAAAATGGAGAAGCTGAATAAGAATTTGAACAAGTTACATGTCACTCTCGCCCCTTCTTCGGAGGAATCTCTTCCGAACGCGTCACTTCGTTTAGTCAGAAATCAATTCAAGAGCGTAGAAAACTCTCGCAGAGTTACCTATGTGTTTTCAAAACTTGCAAAGAATATTTTCTTTCGAGACTTCTCTCTTCTTTATCTACGTAGCGTACCTAGGTAAGTAAGTGTAGGTGTCGGTATCGAGCACATATACCTAAACGTATACCCCGGGGAAAGGATGTTTTCCAAGTAGAAAAATTCCAAGGAACCATTACTCTTGAGAATAAGTATGTGGGTACGTCTACGTAGTAGGTACTAGGTACTAGGTACTAGGTAGCTATTAGGTACCAAAATGTGAACCTGAAAGCGGCGCGGCGCGGCGCGGCGTTTGTCACGTCTTCAAAATACTTGATCATTAGGTAGGTTCTAGGTATTGGGTAAGTGCGTAGACGTAGGTAAGTACGTACCTACTACCTGCTTCTTCTACGGTACATCAACGTCTATTTGCCTACCTACGTTTACTTGCTACGCAGGTAGAGGTACATACCTAAACAGGTAAGTAAGTATGTAGGTATTTTTACATGTTTTCAATTTTCGTATGTTCGGATTTTATGTTTAAAAATTTACGTTTGTATGGGAAAAAGGAAGCGGAAGGGAGGTTGCGCTTTTCAGGGTACCTATTTTATTGTTGGAAATGTCCTAATGGGTAGGAGGTGAGGGGAATCCGCATTCGGTGGTCACCTAGGCGCTGGTAAAAAAAAAAAATCAAACGTACTTACATGTGTACTTGTGCGCAAGTGCGGTTCTGGGTATAAAAGTATGCGTAATAGGATGTACATAGGTACCTATGTAATGTATTTGATTAAACAAAAAGTAGTACATACACATACATAACATATTAACATAACGTAACGTAACGTAACGTAACGTAGGAATTATATCGACAATACTCTCGCGGAACGATTACTTCGGTGGGCAGATGCAACGTAGGTAGGTAGGTAGGTAGGTAGGTAGGTACCTAGCACCTACGTAGTTGATCGCCATAATTCGGAATAGGTAAGTATTAAACAATTAATTGGTAACTAACATTTTCGCGAGTACCTATACCTGCCTAGGTGTGTATAGGTATTGTATTAGGTAGGTACCTACCTAGACCTACGTGTTCGTAGACGTACTACATATACGTATGTACTTACGTATGCAGCGTAGCGCAGCCGCAGCCGCAGCCGCAGCCGCAACGTTCGTACAATTCAAATTCGAATACGTAGGTACGTAGGTACGTAGGTACTTGGACAGTTTTCACGTGTAGGTAGTACAGGTCACAGGTAGCTTACGATATATATACATACGAGTATAACGCTATACAGCCTACATACCGAGTAGGTAAATACATAGATGAGTGAAGGAGTGAGGTGAGTGAGTGAGTCGCTCGGGTACTCGAACACGATACATTGCAAGGGCGTATTAACCAGTAGGCAAAGTAGGCAATGCCTAGGGCGCAGAGATTTTGGGGGCGCAAAAATTTTGAAAGCGCAAAATTCAAAAATTTTTATTTTTTTATAATTCATTATAAATAGATAAATTTCAAATTGAAAAGTTTGTTAACACGGATTCGCGCCCCTTGATGCAATGTAATTATCCAAAGAGGCACGTACAAGGAGGGCTCAGGGGGTTCAAGCCCTCTAAGTTTGAAAAGAAGATTCTTCAATGACAAAAATCTGAAAAGTATATTGTTTAGCTCTTCAAACGGTAGGTATTTTTCAAAAAAAAATTCGCCCTCGCTTCGCTCGGGCAGTATTTTATTCTACTTTTAAAATTAACGCTTTTTCATCAATCTGATTCCTCAATCACTTTCCAGTTTATAAAAAAAAAAAATCAATGATTTTGACTGAACGTATAGTGAAAAATGACTGAATTGAAATCTGATTCTTCCTCTCTATTTTTTTCTCAACTTTTTGGATTCTTTCTTAATAATAAATTTCTGAGTGAGCCTACGATCAAATTAGTGTTTCTTGCGTAATGACAGTGTATTGATGTAAAAAATTTGTTAGTGACTGAAATCTATAAGGGAAGTGGTTGAGCTACGCTCAGCTCAGTTCTCTTTTTTTTTTGGGGGGGGGGGCGTTAACTTTACTTTTGCCTAGGGCGCAAAATTTCTTAATACGCCTCTGATACATTGTAAATATAAAATAAGTACCTACGTAAAACGATAATAGGCACCTATAGGTGAATAAGTAACCGTGTGCACCAAGGTACAAGTAGATACAGAGATACCTATATTCACATACATGTACATATGTATGGTAGGTACTTACTGATTTATCTATTATGATTCGGCGGGTGTAGATCTAGATATGTAGGTGCTAGGTACTTGATTATCAATAAGTGGGTAACTGATGCGTGGCGCGGTGCGGCGCGCGGCGTGACGGGTCCGTTAAAACTGACGTATGGTCAATGGTCTGGAGACGGACGTATGTAAACGAAATTGCGTTTGAAAATTTCGATTCTGGTAGCCACGGCTATGACGAGCCGCCGCCGCCGCCGCCGCCGCCGCATTATTTGCAACGCTGCTGTTGCCGACCGCGCAGCTTTTACGATTCGTACAGAAAATGTAGTGCGACATACGAGCTATATCTAACGGCCTAAATGACGACGAGATGGGTATTTTTATGTTGGTGGTGGCTGCGGACGTGGTCCAAGTGGTCGCTGCTGCGGTATTGCTAAAACCATCGCCGCCGCCGCCGCCGCCGCCATTGATCACTTGTTTCGGACGAGTTGTATCGCGCCTCTGCTTCATTTTGATTAAATTATCGTTAATGTACCACAGAACGGTATTACCAGACGATTTATAGCCGCTATTCGCAATTGTATCTCCGCCGCCGCCTCCAGGTGTCAACTTATCGAATACCGACGCCGAAGCGTAAATTTTTTTGCCACCGCCGCCACCACCACCACCACCACCACCGCCATCGCCGGCAGCGTCGGCGCTGCCGCTGCTGGCGTAATGCGCGCTCGATCCGACGTTTTCACGATTTGGTCGCGCAAACGACGCCAACTCGTTAACGTAAGCATAACAAGGCGTACACGTTGGCGACGGAGACCCAGATGAAGACGGAGACGGAGACGGAGACGGAGTCGGAGATGCGAGCGGCGGTGGAGTCGTATTTGCGCCGCGATCCGACGATTCAATTATTAACAAGTTTTTGCGGCTCGTTTGAGTCGCGATCGATTTACGACGAGTCGCGTGGTCGACAGCGGCCGAAGCCATCGCCGACGCCGGCGCCGGCGCCAAACTGTCTCCGACAACGAGCGCATCGCGCGCGCGCCTTTCATCAAAATCGAAGCGCTCGTCGTCTTTGTCAACTTTGAGCAACTGGTTGTCGGCATCGCCGCCGTCGTCGCCACCGCTGCAGCCGAAAACGAAGACACGTTTGCCAGTTGGCGTGCGAGTACGAATACGCCGAGTATGACCGGCATTTTCGCGACCATGATTATTACGTGTAGTATGCGGCGGCTGCGGCGTCGTCGTCGTCGTCGTCGTCGGCAGCATATTTTCCTTCTCGTCGGCGTCGGTGCCGGGGTCGGCGCCAACGCCGGCGCCAGTTCCGCAACCGCTCGTCGAATCGCAAGTTATAATATCTTTAACGTAAACCGGATTCTTGAACGTAATTATGAAACGTTCGTTTGTTTGTTGTTGGGCAGCGTAATCGTTGCCGGCGTCCGTCCGTTTCGCACCTTTACACCTACAATTACTCGTATCATCGCCATTATTACGCAACCCATCACCCGTACTCGTCTCATCGTTCACGCCACCGCCACCGCCACCGCCGCCACCGCCGCCGCCGCTGCGGCGATAATTATGCGTATTGTAGGGGTGTCGACGAAAATGGCCGTCGCCACCGCCGACCGTATTCGTATTGCCGATACATCTGGCGGCCGAGCAAATGTGCGTTCCGACGACGCGCTTGTCAAATTGAAAACATTTCGCGCGTTGGTCATTCGTCGTCGCCGCCGTAAACGGTTTAACGTTCCTCCAATAATGTAACGGATAACACGCCTCTTGTCACACTTCTTGTAGAAATTCCAGCGGGCAAACGCCTTGCTGATTGTCGCCGTTACGAAACATGATCATGCCGTCGATATCTTCGCCCACTTGAATCACAATCTGCAATAAGTACAAACCGTTGCTAGTTACTACGAGTACCCACCTACCCACCTACCTACCTACCTACCTAGTGCCTACTACAGCTACCTATTGTACATAATTATCTAGGTAACTTTATACACGCGGGACGGGTGGGGTGTAGGCAAAACGAAAGTCAGTATAGTACCGGTATCCCGATTCGCAAAACTATTAGAAAATACATAGACTTGCAAAAAATACAGAAATATGGAAAAAGCATAAGAGAATGATTCAAAACGAGGGAGAGCTCACGCGCATGTTTTCGACCGCGAATCCCGACTTATGTCTATCCCTGCGCGCGCGATAGGGAGAATCTGAACAAAGTAGCTGCCAATTTTTAACTCGCGCCAAAAAAAAGATGTCTGTCTAGAGGTGTGCGCCGACGAAAATTACACTGTCGGCGGCGTTGACTACTTTTTTCCGCGGCGTCGCGTCGGCGGCGTTCGCCGATTTTTCACTAATATTCGGCGGCGAAATATTGACTTGAAAATTGCCGCCGGCGGCGGCGTTTCTTCGGCGTAACAAAAAAAAAAAAAAAAAGACCAAAAAGTTAAGACAAAACTTGAAATTTAATCAATTTTTCCAAAATTTGTACATTTTTCTTCAATTTTCCAATTTAACTTGATAAGTATTTTTTCAATTTCTCCAAAATTCTCAATTTTTTCCAAGCTGTAGATCTTCATTGAATTTCAGTTCTCTCGATTCTATTATTACGACCCTCTAGCCTCTAATCCTAAAACGGTTCAAGTGCCATTTTTATTTTTTTACAGGAGAGCCAAAAAACGTAACAAAATTTGCATTTCGTCGCTCATGGACTTTGTAAATTTCAATATCATTTTTTTTTTTCAGTTCTGAATTAATTAATTTACGTTTTTTGGATTTTAATCGATGCAGCTTGATTTAGAGAACTTGAAATTATTAAAAAAAACACTCAATTTTAAAAAAAGTGGCACTTGGACCGTTTTAGGATTAGAGGCTAGAGGGTCAATTTATTTAAATTTTTTAGGTTTGAATTTTAAATTTTTTACCAATTATTGAATTGAAAAAATTCAGAAGACCACAAAGTTGGAATTTTTTCAGTTTATAGGTAGGGAGGCCGGTAGTTGAAGAAAAAAAGTTGAAAAAATTAAAATTGCTGAAATATACCTATTAAAGAATTGAAATAAATTTGAAGAAAATGAAGATGAAAAAATTAATGTACCTGCATAGTAAAAAAATTTCCACCTTTATTTTCTTCAATTTCATAATTTTTAAAATTTTTCTTCCAACTCAGAAAACGCTTCCAATAATTTTTTTTAGGTACTTCAATTTTTGAGCTCTAAAATCTTTCTAACTGAAAACGACTGACATTTTTTGTTTTTCCACTCAATCTTTCAATTTCCTCAAAATTCATGCAACTACGCTTTTTCATTTTTTTTTGATTTCATGTTTTTTTACTTTTTTTTAAAAAAAATTTTTTGCAATTAAAACAATTTTACTTATTGAAAAATGTAAAAATAGGATACAACTTTGAAAAAAAAAAATTAAAATTGAGCAAATTGAAAAAATTAAGACATGAAAAAAGAAGAAATCGTACTAAATTTGGAATTTGAAATTTTGAATCGACTTTAAATTGTCAATTTTGCTGTTGATATTGACAATTTTCACCTTTTTTTTCTATTTTGCCATCATTCGCCGTTCATTCGCCGCAAAAAATGATCGGCGGTGGCGGCGGCGTTCGCCGTTATTCAAAGTTTATTCGGCGGCGATTTTTGAAGCTCGGAATTTTCGACGGCCGGCGGTGGCGTTTTATGGGCGGCGCACACCTCTAGGTATGTCTGTCGTAGTAGGTGTGGGTCGATCGGATCGTTTAGGTCATCTCCGCGACAGTCCTATAGTTTGTGTTCTTCGTTTTTGCTCTCCCTTGTAAAACATATGGCGGCAAAAATCCGAGCATGCACGAGTAGTGAGCCCCTTATTACCGTGTCTCCTACCTACCTACCTACCTACCTAGACCTACCTACGCCTACTCTAGGTAATAAGAGGTGGCTGACTGGGTGACTAGGGTGTAGGCGAAACGCGAATGGCTTGGAGAATACAGGAAGGCGTCGACTGCTGGTATTTATTGTACCTATCTATCTATCTAACTATATCTATCTATCTATCTATCTATCTATCTATCTACCTACCTACCTACCTACCTACCATCTACTTAATCTAGCTACCTATAGATTCTGCCGGTATGCTAGGATTTCCGTACGCAGGAAGAGTTAAAACCGCGATCGAGTAGCTATGGGTATTTGGGTAATTGGGTATGGGTATGGCGACGGGTTATTACGCGCCAAGGTGCGGTGGGGGGGGAGGAGTGTGCGGTGTGATAAAGGTTGTAGTCGCTGCGGCGCAGCGTAGCTCTCGTACTTGATCTCGAAGAAGCGTGATGCCTTTATCTGCGTTATCGGCGGCCGATACTTGTAAATTGTGCGTTACTTGTAAGACGCGTTCGCCCGATTGCAATCTGGTAACGTATTTGGAAGGGAAAAAGCCGACTCGACCGAGGCATTTGCCTTTCCACCAGTCGTGATCGCAAGTGTCGATTACCGTTACTTTATAACCAGCTCTACGATTAACCATTCAACAGCAACAGCAGCAGCAGCAGCAGCAACAACAACAACAACAACAAAAAAAATAATAATAATAATAATGATGATGATGATGATGATGATGATGATGATGATAATAATAATAATTACCTACCTAATAATAATAATAGGTAATAACGAAACGCATTAGGCGCCGCAATATGGCATACATACCTAGGTACCAACCTAATATGTACCTAGGTATGTATGTATGTATCGTATCGTATCGTATCGTATCTATCTATCTATGTGTTGGATACAAAATATCCGAATTCGTAGTAGGTAGTAGGTAGCTAGGTACGTATCGCGATTGGAACAGGTGACTTTGTATGTACAAATCGTGATACGTACGGTACTTAGCTAGGTACTTATCTACTTACGTCTAATGCTGAACCTTCCAAGGCCGGCGCGCCAACTTCTACACCTAATACATCCCAAAAACGTTAAAGTAAAAATTTTTTTTTCGTGCGTAGTACCAAGCTCTGCTCTCAGAATGTACCTAGCTACCTACTACCTACTCACGGATGCGCCGAACAAGTCTAGCTCCTTGCAGCTTCGAATGGAGATGCTTCGAAAGTCAAAATTTTGGTCCTGCGAGTACTTTTTGCCAAGTGCGGGAACATTGAATGTTTAGTAGGTATCCAGTATCCACACATACGTACCACCGGGGTGGAAAAATAAAAAATTTCCCCAACCCTCGCACCTCCTATTTAGGTTTCACCCCTTCCGAATTTGATGAGAGAAAAAAAATAATTAGAAAACCGATATTTTTTTTGTGTAAAACTTATATAGGTAGGTGGCCCTATTGTGAGATTACTGCTTCGCTTCAATAAAAATAAAAATAAAAATAAAAATAAATCCTTCCCCTCTCATTTTGTAAGTACATACGTAGGTATGTATTTGGGTTCCTCGTCCCTCCTCTCCCCCTCAAAATTTCCCAATTCTTCATTACAAAGTGAATACTTAACAACAACAATGTTGATAATTTTTTTGAACCTTGGCGTCCGTGAGTTCAGTCTTGGAGCAAAAAGCGTTTTTGGGGTGCGGCCTTTATATTCTTTACGTTTACTCCGGCTTTAGCGTAGGCCGCCGCGCCGCGCCGCGCCTCGCCACGCCGCGCCGGCGTCAGTATTGTCCGGACAAAACGCGGAGGGTTCAGCATTAAACGTATAGGTATGCACGTATCGCGATCTGAAGGTGGTACCTAGCTACCGCTACCTACGTGTACGTACCTAGGTCTAGGTACGTACTACGTAGACGTACATTGAACGTTGGTTGTGCAAAGTCTAATACTTATAGCTCACCGGAGCTGTCCGGACACTTGGCGATTTGTACAAAATCGCCTGTACCAATCGCGATGTATCCAACATATATGTAGGTATGTAAAAGTAGGTACGTGCGTACCAATAACCTATGTATGTAGGTAGGTAGGTAGGTACGTAAGTATCTAACACGGTTCGTTACTGCTCTGTTTGGCACCGTATACCTAGTTACCTACTACCTACTACCTACTACCTACCTATCTACCATGTACTTGATACGTACATTACAATTACATACGTGTACGTATCAAGTACAATAAGTACCTACATACCTATATATGTAGGTACCTATACCTATACCTATACCTATACCTACGTAGTATTAGGTAACAGGTAAAGGTATACTCGTACCTATAATGTGTCTGTATAGGTACTAACTTGCAATCGGTACAGCACGCACCAGCATGTGCTGTGCATATGTTACGCCTAATCGATGTAATTGCCTAATTCATGAAATAGGCAAAAAAATTGCCTAATGCATGAAATAGGCAATCCGTTGCCGATTTCATGCATTAGGCAAAACTATTGCCTATTTCATGAATTAGGCAACGAATTTGAAGAAAATTTCATGATTTAGGCAACGTTGATTTCAAGCATTGAAATGATTTCTTGTTTTGTAAACCGGAGGTGGAGGGTGCAATTTTTTTTCTCTTTTTTACGCTAAGTCCTTCCGGTGATTGGTGAGCGATTTTTTTTTCGAATTCTGCAATATTCCGACGTATTTTTTTTTTTCAACTTTAGAATTTTTCTTGTCAAGGTCGAAATTTTTTATGTAATTTTTTCCAACTTTAAAATTTTTCTTGACAAGGTCGAAATTTTTTACGAATTTTTTTCAAATTTAAAATTTTTTCCTGTCAAGGTCGAAATTTTTTACGAATTTTTTCAAAATAAAATTTTTTAACGAGGACGTAATCCTGGGCGTGTTTTACAAATTTGCATGTGTAGTTGAGAACATTTTGTTGAAAAATTGAAACCTTGACAAAAATTTTGAAGTTTGGAGAAGTATTTAGAATACGTCAAAAAAATTGAAGTCGAGAAGAAATTTCGTAAAAATTTAGATCTCGTTAAGAAAAATTTTGAAGTTGAAAAAAATTTCTTAAAAAATTTCGACTTTGACCAGCAAAATTTTAAAGTTGAAAAAAAATTGCGACCTCATTAAGAAAAATTTTTAATTTAAAAAAATTACGTCAAAATTTTCGACCTTGACAAGAAAAATTTTCAAGTTGAAAAAACACACGTCGGAATATTGTAGAATAGGAAAAAAAATCGCTCACCAACCACCGGAAGGACTTGGCGTAAAAACGAGAAAAAATTTGCAACCTCCGCCTCCGGTTTACAAAACAAGGTTTCGTTGAATATGACAGTTCAAGTCTGTAATGCGAATTATGAATGGAGGTTACCTATGAAGAATTACTCCAACGACTCAAATTTTTTATTTTGAAAAAACGACAAAAACTAATCATTTTTAGGTATATTATATTGGATCCGTCATTTCTGTGAAAAACGACAGCTTGAAAATTTTTTAAACATACTGAAATTACCCCAACGACTCAAATCCATTCATATTTCGCATTACAGACTTGAACTGCTGCATTCACAATAATTTCAATACTTGAAATCAACGTTGCCTAAATCATGAAATTTTCTCCAAATTCGTTGCCTAATTCATGAAATGGGCAATAATTTTGCCTAATGCATGAAATCGGCAACGGATCGCCTATTTCATGCATTAGGCAATTTTTTTGCCTATTTCATGAATTAGGCAATTACATCGATTAGGCGTAACACATACATACATCAACATTATAAGTAGGTACCTACATTATATGTATGTATGTAGATGTACTTATAGGTAGAGGTACCTACTACGTATGTACCTAGCTGTAGCTACCTACACACCTACGGTGCGGTGCGGTGCGGTGCGGTGCGGTGTAGATGTGCAGCGTACAGCACCGACCTGCCGCGAGTGTCTACGTAGATCGCTAGACTAAATACCTAAATACCGGTAGGTACATAGTACTTAGTACATACCTATGTAGTATGTACTCGTACCTACTAACTACGTAACGCAGCGCGGGTGTACCTCTTATGTTGCCAGTCTAATCTAATACGTATAGGTATGTCTACACTTATGTACTACCTACTCATTGGATGGATACCTTGGTAGGGAGGGAGGGAGGGAGGGAGGGAATATCTCGAAAACTAAGCTTTCGAACGAAAACATTTCGCCGGATCCGAGTTCAGTGACCCGAAATCTACCTATGCAACTATTCCAAGCGCTATTGGCATAGGCGGATTTAAGGGGGGGCGGGGCCTTAGCCCCCTCAAGAGTGAAATTAGCCCCCCCAAAAATTTTTCGTGTTTGATTGTCAAATTGTTTGATAATCAAACTCGAATGTATCTACCATGAAAAAAATGTATTTTCTGGGCATTAAGTACACAATTTTTTCATAGCTTCGCCCTCGCTTCGCTCGGGCATGAACAAAATCACAATTCACAAATTATTTTTAGGCAACATTGAGGAAGGAGGCGCCTTTCTCCGAAAATTCCTTCCGGTACTTCATGTCTTCTTTCTCAATTTGTATTTTCTCAAAAAAAAGCTTCCAACGCCACTGACTGCGAATATGTTTTCCCTCCCCCTACTCCTAAAATAACATCAAATAGGAATTTTGAAATCAGTAATATACGAAAAAATCACTTCTATGGCCATTAAAAATTCAATTTTTCAAAGCTTCACCCTCGCTTCGCTCGGGTATGAATACAATCACAATTATTCGAATTATTTGAGGTGACAGTGTCAAAGAAGGCCCCCTCCTACTTCATCATAAAAGATTTTTCTGGTATTTCTAGTCCTTGTATCGATTTTGCAGTTTGCATCCTTCCAAAAAATCTTCTAATGCTTTTGATCTGGGGCTAAGCCCCCCCAGATCCATTTTCATAAATCCGCCTATGGCTATTGGACATCGCAACTTTTCCGTGTCGCTGTCTCATTCTCGTTACAATTTTCAAAATTTTCAGAGCGAAAATATCAAAAACGCAACCTTGAAAATTTTTATTCCTTCATTAAATGCGCTCGGATTTGGTCCTCGGTTGGATTTCGGGTCGCTGAACACGAATCCCAGGGGTCCGTTTTTGGTTTCAAAGTCGCGTTTTCGAGATATTCGCCCGGAAAAGTGGGAAAATTTTGAACAGTGACACAGAAATGGTCGAATCGAAAATCCGATACCAGAATCGTGTTTCAGCCACCCAAAATCCAACTACGGACCAAATCCAAGTAGGTACATCTACATACCTATACACTTGATGAATAGAAATGTTCAAGGTTGCATAACAACTTTTCGTGCCGCTGTCCCATCAAAATTTTTCGACTTTTCCGGGCGAATATCTCGAAAAGGCGACTTGGAAACCGAAAACGGACGCCGCGCCGGATTCGTGTTCAGCGACCTAAAATCCAACTATACAGACCAAATCGAAGGGCATTTGGATGAATAGAAATGTTCAAGGTTGCAGTTTTGTCATTTTCGCTAGGAAAATTCGAAAAAATTTGATGAGACAATGACCCGGAACATTTTCGTGGTCCAATAACGTTTCGATCGAGTTTAGGTAACTGTAGGTAGATTTTGGGTCGCTGAGGCTGACGCTGAACACGAATCCGGCGTCGCGTCGGTTTTTTGTGTTTAGGTTGCGTTTTTGAGATATTCGTTCGGAAAAGTTTCGTTTGTACTCGTAGGTAAATTACATTGCAAAAACCGGCCAAACGAATGACCGAATCGAATTCGTGGTTCTAGTCCTTTGGGGTTTGGGTTCTAGCTGCAGTACGAAATCAATTCTACTCTGTATGTTTTAAGCGTGCTTTCACTAAAACTACCTACACTTGCAACACGATCATGACCTTTTGAAGTGAGTCTTCTTTCCAATCGGTGCGGCAAAAGGACAGATTTTACAATCTTACCTGTGAGAAATCAACGTTAGCAGCGTAAATTTTGGGTATGAAGGGGGAAGGGGGGCTTTTTGATCAACGTCCGGTTTATTTTTGTTTGAGCTCAAAATTCTTCTTTTGAATGGTGGCAGTTCCCTTATGATTGAGAAGCACAAATGTTTTCACATGAAAATTACGTAGGTATCAATTGTCTGCATTGTCGTCGGAACGTTTTTTGGGAAGGTGGATGCAAATACATGAGTACAAAGGTTTGAAAAATCAGGTGGAGATTTTGTGGCAGGGGAGCAAAAACAAGCCTTTCTCGCATTTTTGTCTTTGATAGTTTACCTAAGTACCTATATAATTGTAATTTTTTTCATGCCCGAGCAAAGTGAGGACGGAATGAGGGCGAAGCTTTGAACGAATTGAAAATTTAATACCTCAAAAAGATTTTTTAAAATTGTTTTAATGCTTTGAAAATCCTTCTCTAATGTGATTGGGAGGGAGGGAGGGAGGGAGGGGGGTGCAATGCACCATTTGTACCCCACTTTCCGACACCACTAATTGTCTGGTTGGCAAGGGGAAAGGTTCATCTAAAAATTGAATAACAAATGAGTACTGGGACCATTGAGCCTGACAAGGTTGACTCTGAAATTTGGTAGTTTTCTCACTCGCCCAAATTATTATTGCGTTTGAAATAGAAATGTACAGCTTGCAAAAATTCTTGAAACTTGAGTATCCTTTTGCGTCCCTAAAATTACCCCTTATTTGAAGGGGAAAAAAATGAATACCTAAATAAATTATATATGTAGGTACCCAGGGAAAAGTCATCAGGTCTGATCAGGTCTGAGCATGACTAGAAAAATGGCCGCGATTGAACAGACCTGAGCAGGCTTGGCGTATAATAGTCTTGTTCATGCCTGATCAGGTCTGATCAGGTATGGTCATACCTGCTTATGAACGGTCATTTTTCAGGCCTGATCAGACCTGATGACTTTTCCCTGGGTAGGTACTTATTCGCGAATTTTTCAATCAACGTTCTATGTACGGCACCCGCACCCTTCCTAAATCCTAATAAATAGGTAATGAACAAGTATTGTGCATTTGTCTCATTTGGAATAGCACTCTGTCCGTCGTTAGTCCAAGCACATATGTATCTTAATCTACGTTTGTACTTTAGTCGCGATCGCCGGCTCAGCTCGTAGATATCGTACCTACTAGGTTACTTACCTACCTACCTACCTACCTGCCTACATGTACATACGAATAAATGTTGTACGTGCATTGTATTGTATGTACCTAGGCAGTAGGCACCCAAATGGCTGACCAGCGTACCAGCGCTGTTATAGGGTGCCTCACGAGTAATTACGGCTACAGTACCTAGGTACATATGTATACTTATACATATGTAAGTGGGTAGAGGTAGGTTTAGGTTTAGGTATCTACAGTTACAGTACGTATAGGTATATGTACTCGTAGTTTAACAAAGGCTAATTGTAATTATAAAACAAGAAAGAAAGACAGACAGACAGACAGAAGAGAAAAGGCGCGGACATGTTGCTTACTTTAAATCTAATTCGTCCGAACGTCTGGCTTTGAAATTGTACAACACCACGTATAAATTGGTCGGCAGTAGTCTTTGGGGTTTCTACAAAAAATCAAACAAGCAAGAGTAACATAGGTATAGATGAAATGAATTACCTATTATTCCGTGGTCGTAGGTGGGTAATTAGGTACGGTATATATTACATATCTATATGGTAGGTTCGTAGTACGTAGTTTTACTAGTATGGGTAGGTTCTGGATTGGTAATTCGTACTTGTGAGTTGGGCTAGTCGTTGTGACCTTGACCGTGACCGTGACCAACAACAAAGCGGTTCGTTGTATCTATTTGGTCTTGGTCATTTCCGCGTAGGGATGGACATGCTCAAACGCTCAAATGCGCGAGAACGCACTTTCTATATAAGGCCTGCGCGAGCATTTTCTAATAAAAAAAATCAGGGCGATTTTTTAATTTTTTTTTGTCAACCTCGTTTTTTTTTCGAATCTGTCGTCCAATTGGATTTTTAAATTTACTTTTAAGATATTTTTATTCCTAAAAACTTGATGATTTTTTAATTTTTTTTTTGTCAACCTTGGTTTTTTTTTTCCAAATCTGTCATCTGTCTACTTAGTTAAGATGTTGAGAATAACGTTGAAGTTCGCTATATGGTAATGTGGTCCGAATTCACTTGTTTTGTGTCGAAATATTCATTTGATGACTTGCTAACCATATGTATTATGGAGTAAGGTACAAAATTACAGAAAATGCTCGCGTGCTTGAGCATATGCGCGCATATGCTCAAGCACGCGCACGCAAAACAAAATGCGCGAGCATTTGCCATCCATATTTCCGCGCGACGCGACAAGACTACGCACGGTGCACAGACCGCAGAGTAGGTAGTAGGTAGTAGGTACCCGCTCAAATTCCGATTGCCGCAATTTATCAGTCTTCACTCTTTAGTCGTCATTTCGTCGCCTTGGTCACACACCACACACTTGCGTCACTCGTCGCCTATTACGTATGTAGATGTACCTAGTACCTACATACTATATGTATTATGAAGATAAACGATAGGTAGGTAACTAGGTAACCATTCGCCAAAGAAAAACTAAGTACATAAGTACCAAGTACCTACACATATGATGTACCTACTTCTACTTACTTACTTACCTATCTACCTACATCTATGAAGCGGCTGTTTCAGAATTAGGCAGGCGCCTCTTGCCTGCTTGAAAATCGTAAAATCAAGATAAAAGATAAGTAGGTAGTAAGTAGGTAGTAGGTACATCTACATACCCCAGCGCAGGGTGCTGTTGGGAGTTGGCGAAAAGTCGACGCGATCGCACGGTTCGCAACGCAACGTTGTCGGCTTTTCCATATCACGCAGGTGAGTAAAATAAGTAGGTACAAACCTACACACCATATGTGTGTAGTGTACCTACTTAAAAACTTTATATTCTTTTCACATATTTGTATGTAAGTAATAAAAATACTCTTTCTGTAGGTGGTACCTAGTACCTAGTACCTACTACCTACATACTTGCAGCGTCTATTTCTACGTACCTACTTGTGTTCATTCCTTCATTGGTAGGTCTAGGTAGTAGGTACAGAATACTTGACCATACCTACCTATACTTTTTCAAAAATACAATTACTCTTACTCTCTTTCCAAATATTCAAAAGTCAGCGCAAAAACCACGGTCGAGATCGAGATATTCGTCCTAACGCTTCGGATACAATGGCGGTAGACGGCGCGGCGCGGCGCAGCGCAGCGTTTCTCGTTTCCCTGTTTGAAAAATAAATCAAACACTCGCCATGCCGCACGAATGTCTGAATATCAGGTCTCATGTCATGCCATCCAACTCCAACTCCAACTCTCCAGAATGGTCGAAAATGACACGAGTCCCGAAACGATAGTACGTACTAATAGATAGGGAAGAAGAAACGCATCTCTTTTTTTTTCTATTAATTTTCTTTTTTTATTTTTCCGGCGCTTACACGAAGGTAGTTAGGTACTAGGTACCGTACCATACATATCTGGCCGTAATGTACCTAGCTACCTAGCTAGCTAGCTACCAGTTGAACTCGCGCGTCATCAAGGTTGCATATCAAATTCGCCGTATTCGCCGTTAATCCGCGACTCGTTTCGACTCGACTCGACCCGACGGACGCAACGTTCACGCATTCACGGCAAATCGGTTAGGCAATTTTATTAACGCGATTCTTTTTTTTCTAGTCGTAGGTAATATAGGTATGTAGGTAGTATGTACGAAGAGTAACGCGGCGCGGCGCGGCTCCAAGTCTGTGACTCATGCTGTAACTAGGTAGTACCTAGGTACTTACTGTAGGTTAGGTATGGTACGAGTATCTACCAGTACCAGTACCAGTACCCGAGTAGGTACCATATATTGTGTATCGTGTAATTATTGGGTACCTACACGTCTCAGCATAAAGGGAAAGGGCGAAAGGGACCATTCATGTCGGTTTCAGTTTTCCATTTCAAGATACAGCCGTTTTCCGAAAGTTGAGTCACAATTTTCAAAATCGGGTTTTTTGCCGATTATTGTAGTGGCAAACTCTGCTCCATCATTTCCCGGTCACTTCACTTCCTAAGCTACATACTTGCAGTTGCCCCGCAATACCTATCGTTTCGAATACCTAAGATGGAAAAAAGGGACCAGCTAGCCGGCCTTTTGTTTGTTTGTTTGTTTGTTTGTTTTTCTTTCTTTTTGTTTTTTCACTGCAAAATCATCAGAATCGTGGATATTTCAACTCCATTTTTTCCCCGATTTTTTTCACTTTTGACGTTCGAAAAACTTTGAATGCGTTTTTTCTTCATTTTCTCCAAGTCGTGTTTTTCAAAATTGCATGTAATTTTGAAAACTCTCTGGAAAGTAGAGAAGACAATGTTTCACCTTAAGACCTCCTCTACGACGGCTCATTCTGTAGGTAATTTTATCTAGTTTTAGCATCATCTGGGCTTAACTGCAAACCGACAAGATAGCTCCTTTATGCTGGGACGTACACTGTGACACGTGTACCTACACCTAGGTAATGTACGTAGGTACCTGCGTAGTTTTTTGCTGCGAGTGTTTTTCTCGCAGACAACCGCGATCAAAATTTACTCCACTTTATTTCATTATTATATGTACCTACCTATTATTATTATTATTATTATTATATTATTATTATTATTATTATTATTATTGTTTTTCTTTTGTAAGTATTCTTTCCTATTTTGTTTTTCATTTCTTTTTGTTTTGTCTTCTGCCTTATAACTTAATTTCTGTGTCTCTTCTCTTACTTTAAATTCTTTCTTTCCTTTTTGCCTTTCTATTTTCTCTCTTTACATTTCTATTGTATATTCACTAAATTTTTTGTTAAATTCTTTGATTTTCTTTTCTATTCTTTTTTGTTTCTTCCTCTACCTTTATTATTTTTAGCCTTTTTTCCTCTCTTTTCGTTTTATTTTTATTTTTATTTTATTTTTTCTCTCCTACCGTTCGACTGTAAATTTTCTAAATTCTATGTTTTCTTATATGTATCACGCTCCGTGTATAGGGACAGGCACTTAAAAATAAACTTTCATTTCATTTCATTATTATTATTATAATAATGTCCCTCACAAGGGAGGGGGGGGGGGGACTCGATTATCGCAATAAAGCCCGAAGGGGCGATGATTTTATTTCTAGTCGTTATACTTATTATTATTATTATTATCTACATTTATCTTTTTTTTTTATGTAGGTATTTTGTACCGAGTAGGTACGTCTACGTAGGTAGGTATAAGTAAATTATCGATTTCCTTATCGATAAACGGAATGGCTTCGACGCTTTGTTCTGAGTTTCACAAACGAAAGTCGAGACTGTATATCTAGGTGGTACCTCTACGACACGAATACTTCTACTTACCATTGGCGATGGAATGGGCGAATTACTGGCGGATGACGGCGATTTTTCACTATCGTCGGGCAGCTCAACGGAGCTCATTCGCATCGGTCGCGCCGACAATAATCTTCTGTTGTGAACCGGACTGGAAGGCGCTGCAAATAAACCGTATAGTCAATCTCAATCCCGAATTCAAGCTCGAGCTCAAGCTTAACGCTATTTCGTACGCACGTTCGCGCAATGCGTGCCCGGCTCGGTACGGGTACCCCAGGGAAAAGTCATCAGGTCTAATCAGGCCTGAAAAATGACCGTTCATGAGCAGGTATGATCATACCTGATCAGACCTGATCAGGCATGAACAGGACAAAAAAAATTAAGCGGTTTAGGTATGATCAGACCTCATCAGACCTGAGCAGACCTGAGCAGGCATGAGCAAGACTATTATACGCCAGGCCTGCTCAGGTCTGTTCAATCGCGGCCATTTTTCTTTCCTGATCAGGACTGATCAGAGCTATTTAGTCATGCTCAGACCTGGTGAATTTTCCCTGGGACGGTACGATTACCTTATCAACGTGGACGTATAAAAAAAAAAAAAAAAAAAAAAATGTCGACGTAAGCTGTAGGGTGTAGACTGTAGGTAGGTATAAATGTAGAATAATTAGGCACCTATCTTTTCATTTATTCTGCATAGGTAGGTCGCGTGATGCAACACGCGAGGCAGCGCAGCGCAGCGTATTTACTCGCCACTCGTCTAGGTTATGGTACCTACGTACCTTATTTCATTCAGATTAGGTTAGGCTGGACCTGAGCTTTTTGCGCGGGCGTGTAAGTACCTACTACCTACATACAATATGTGACTCTGCGCGAAATAAAAACCGCTTAGTGTGCGTGTACTTATTTCGAGAAAAACGTGTTTATCAAGTTTCGCGTTCGAAATTCCGAGTACCTCCCTGTGCGATTTAATTTCAATCAAGATATAGGTACCTATACGTACAACAACTGAGCTTTCTTTTTTCAGCGCGTATTTTTATTGATAGGTACCTGTGCTGTCTTCAATGGACGAACTGAGTGGATTTTTAACCCTTAGTCGGATTTTCGACGCACCAGTTGGGCTTCTTTGCGCAGAAAACTCTTAAACTAGGTACCTATTTTTTTTTTTTTGCCGAGGAATTTAGAGACGTTTCTGAGGGCCGACGATCTGCTCACGCACGTGAAAATTGAGATTTCTCTCCCCCTCCCCCTCCTCCACCACCACACTAACCGGGTTTCTTTGTGCAGGGTCACATAATTATACATAATTAGGTGTCTGGTAGGTAATAGAGGTATGTAGTATGTACTAAACTGTACGTGTATAGCTGTAGGTGTAGGTGGATGATTCTAAATTTTCGCAGAAAACCATGTAACCGGCCAATATCTCGCGAAATATATGTACCTATACGCTAGAATACTGCGGTTGGAATTATTTGATACGAGTTTCATGCCCGGAACATATTCAAGGGGGCTACAAAAGCGGTTCAAATGTCCATCATCGTGACTGTAACCCATCATGATCACAAATCAAAATACCTACATATGTACATAGGTATACATTACATATATGTATATGTTTTCCGCTGTTAGGTATAGCTTATCGAGCTTACGGCATAAGGGATGAAGGAGATGGTAATGTAATAAATTAGCCTCACCAATTGGATTGTGGCACAATTAAAAAAAAAAAAAAAAAAAAAGGTATAGCTTAGTTATCGATGTGAATTTTCACACTCTTATTTAATGCAGAAAGTTCTCACCTTTCGTATCACAATATTGAAAATTCAGTTTTCGAAGTCGATTAAGTCGATTTTGAAAGATGAAAGCTATTATTTGTGTAACCGTATTTTTTGTTCTTCGTAGAGGCCTGTTCTCTTAAGAGGCTGCGGACGACAGTTGGTTACCTATTTCAAAATCCGACAATCAGTCTATTCCATACCGTGACATCATAAAATTAATTACTATCCAGCTGTGTTTTCGATGTTGGAGTTTATAATTATGAGGATTTCAAGAAAATTGTTTCCTAATCTGCAAATCGGCACGCATAACTGTCCCCGTCGCGTCGCGTCGTGGCTCTCCATTGTGAGGCTATAGCTCAATTGTTCATTTTTTTTTCAACGCAGCCTCGAAATAAGCCAGTGGACAAGTGGACCTCTTTTCGATGCAATAGGTAGGTAGTTGGATTTTGTGCATAATGTAGTATTTTCCAACATTTTTGAAATTTTTTCAATTTAGTCCTTCGTCGTGGCTTTCCTCATTGTTTCCCATTTAAATTACATGGAAAAAATCTACTAGGTAGTAGGTACCTACCTAACGTTTTCACGTTATCTAAGCATGTGATGTGAATGTTAATGTACTACCTGATCGAATTTTTTTCAAAAAACAAATTTTCAAAATTTTCAGAAACCGCAGGTAAATTTGTGCGACATTTTAGAATCACCCAGATATATGTACTTAGGTAGATACATAGGCTACATATGTACATACTCGTAGGTAGGTAAGTAACGGGATACGAAAACCACTCGAACCAACAGTAACAGGTTGGTTGAATAATGGATACCTTTACCTACTGCCTACTGCCTACTGCCTACGTATACCTAGGTATGTTAGTGAACAGTGAAGGCGCCGCGCCGCGCCGCGCGCCGTCAGATGATTAGGTACCTACCTACCTACCTACCTACCTACCTACCTACCTACCTACCTACCTACCTACATACATTTATTACCTATCGAGGTTGATTGGTAAAACGTATACGCTTGAGCGTGAGCACGGTCAAGGCGAACGCGATAGTAGTACTAGGTAGTTGGGTGGTAGGCAGCTAAAGCGGTACTTGTCAGCTTAGCTTGGCTTGGCTTGGCTCAGCTCAGCTCAGTTTGATTGATCCGGCGCGGCGCACCCACGGAAAAATTTTCAGGAATGCGCAAGCCTGCGAAATGGCCGCGATTGAGCAGGCACGAGCAGTACAAAAAATAATAATAAGGGTTTTAGGGACGATCTGACCTGATCAGACACGATTAAGACATTTAGAAACCGTTCGATCGCGGCCATTTTTCTTCCCTAATCAAAACTGAGCCGGGATATGTAGTCATGCTCATAATATACGTAGGTAGATCATATGTAGATCTGAATACAGGGTACCTAAGTAAATCTAAAAGCCCTACTTACAATAAAGCGGTGCGACGTGATGCGTGTAAGTAAGTAAGTAAGTAAGAGTAAGAGTGATTATTAGGTAAGTATTTAAAAGGTGCATACCTAAGGGTTTTCTTTTACCAATACACACAAATGGAAATTGCGGGAAAATGACACGTGTTTCACCTCCCCTCTATGCGAATACGACAAAAAAGGCGCGCGAATCAGACGAGGAAGAGGGAGGAGTGAAGATACTTGACCTAAAGTATATGAAATACAAACTGTTGTGGGCGATCACGTCTACAAATTCTACAAATTATGAGATACCTAAATAACTTTGGTAATAATCTTTTCTTGAAGACCTTAAAGGTAATTATTTTTGATACGTATTTCGCTCGGAACTGAGTTAAACACACCAGGGAGACTGCAGGCAGCTTGCCTCCTCCATCTGCCATCTGTCTTTAAACCAATTTGATCCTGGGTCCAGGTCTCCTCTCCTACCTACATCAACAAATTTCAGTCTGTTTCGGTGAACGTGACAGGCGGCTGTGAAAAGGTAGGTATAGATTATTAAAGGGTAAAATTTCCAGATGCCGAAAGAGATCTCCCCCTTTTTTTTCCTGTCACACTTCTGATGGCACTTTTTTTTTTTTTTTGCGCAAAAGTGTTATAGGTTCCAAATGATGTTCTGAGGCTGCTCCCCAACACACAAGTCCATACCTATAAGTAGGTACAGGTTCATATAAAGTTTTATAAGTATATAAGTAAGTACCGACATAGAATATCGGGCGGCGCGGCTGAATCAGTCGTTTTCAGCAACGCGCATATATGCATACTTCCGTTCGACTTGACTGATGAAATCGTCAAACTTGAAAGTCCACAGTCGCGCGTCGCGTCATGTCAGTCCTTAAATTTGTTAAATTCGTTACAAGGTGAAAGGTGAAAGGTGAAAGGTGAAAGGCGACAGGTGAAGGGCGAAGGTGTACCTAACCGCCGCGTGCAGGTAAGGTACGCATAGGTATGAAGATGTACTTTATTTTTATTTACATAGGTACTAATTAAGCGTAGTCGAGTCTACGGATGAGTAAAACCAGGGTAAGGGTAGTGTACTGTGCAAAAGGTTCATTCGTGCGCTAATAGGTATAGGTAGGTACAGTTACGGTAGTTATATGTATGTATACAAAACAAACGAAGAAATGAGAGGTGCGCAGACAGACAGACAGACAGACAAACAAACAAACAGAGAAAAAGAAAAAACGGAGAGCGAGTGAGAAAGAGTGATACGAAGGTAGGTAGGTAGGTAGGTAAACAGAAAAGGTGAAAAAAAAGTAGGTACGCTTTTACTCTTTTACTGCATCGCGTACATTGTAGTCGTGAGGAGGACGAATGGTTGGAATACGGTTCGACAGAAGCTGCGGATCCGACTACGTTACATTTCGGCTGACAAAAATCTGGCGGATCAGACGAGTCTAACGAAACGCTCTTCATGCGCCAGTTAATCTTGTGTCGTCGCGGAGAATGAGGCGCTGTAAAAACAAAATCCACAAAAATACTACATCTCTTTCTCTAGGTAAGTAGGTAGTAGGTACCTAGTCTAGGTACTACGTAGTCCTACCGTCGCGTCGTCGCTAAAAATAGACGTCTACGTACGCTACGCAAATGTCGTTGTACCTACTCATGTGCTACCTTACCAGGTACCTACCACTTGCACTGAGTGGATATTGGAGCGTCGGCGTCGCAATAGCTGGTTCGCACGCAACTACGCAACTAGATTTCTTTCGCACCTTGATCAGAAAATAGAAATACATACCTTACCTACCTACCTACCTACCTACCTACCTACCAATATTACATATACGAGTATGTAGGTAGAGGTACTAGGTACCTATTGTTCGCGCACACGACCTCGAGTACGCATTCTTTGTGAAAGCTCCATTTTAGGGCATCGAGTGCTTTCCAAGTTGGGCGAATACCATACCTAGTCCAAGTTGTCTAATTGCAAATCTGACCTCGCATTCGTGCTCGGGTAGGTAGGGTGGAAGGCTCGATTTGTACGGAAACGACAAGACGCCGCGCCGCGCCGCGCCACCTACATCGCTAACCCCTCGTACTTCACTTCACCTACTACGTACGTACGTACGTACGTATTATACTTAAGGTACCTACATCTAGGTACATCTAACATACCCATAGGTACATTATACATAATATTCCTTCTCATCAAGCGGAAATGGCGCGCACCGCACCTGAGTATCTTGACCACCACCACTACCCCTCTCTTATTCGAAACTATTCTGTTCTTCGGCCAAGCTCGCGCGTTGCGTTACGCGGCTCTTGTCCGGCTTTGCAGTTTGTATAGGTAGCTTATTTGTACTTTGTACTTTGTACCTACACTAGGTACACGCTGCACAAAGCACAATAAAATCAGCCAGCAAAAAATTGAAACATTTCAAAACAAGTAGGTAGCTAGGTACATAGGTGGCTTGCTTATATGTACGATACATAGGTAGGTATGGTACGTTTACGCCCTATTGGTAGGTACATAAGTACTACATAGGTACCTATGCAATTAGGTATACCTACACCGAGACCTTAAATCGGACACTATCGACGAATTTATAAAAGAACATGGAATTTTCAATCAACTACCTACCTACCTACCTACCTACGTACGTATTATTTTTTCAAAATATAGATTTTTATGTACGTTTGTACCTAATATGAAACGCGAGGACCTTTCACCTAGGTACACTTGTGTTTTACTGTTTTGTAACAAAATAATCAAAAATTCATTCTGAACACTACAAAAGCATAATTATTATTAAAATCGTCGCGCATTTCACAAAATTCAAAAATCACAAGTAGAGAACATCGTTTTTTATCGCTTTTGTAAAAAGTCGAATTTTCGATTTACAAGCTGCTTGCATTTTTAGCGGGGTTACGACCAAAAAGTTTCAAAATATTCGGAATATGGAATTACGCCAACATACGGTAGGTATAGGTACATACTCGCGTATAATATAGTACCTATAGGTAGGTAGGTATTTTTTCTAATTTTAAGGATTTTTTTTTCAAGTTTGAGCTGAAATGATGTTATCACCAGATGGAGGGCGTTCCATACGGTGATTGCCATTTTAGCGGGGGGGGGGGGGAGAGGAGGAGGAGGAGGAGGAGGAGGGATGTAAATAAAAAATAGATACCTACGTACCTAATATATGTATACAGGCATGGCAAAGCACTGCGAGACCCGTTTCGGAAACGATGCAATCACTGCGAGTCTCGGGTCTCGCAACGTCGTCATGCCATGTCAAGTGGTTTTTCATGATGTATGCATACTCGAGAGGCCGTAGGCAAATTTTTTTTCGCGCCTCGCAGTCTCATTTGCATATACGTACCTATCTTTATAGTATACCGTAAAAATTACCTCGCCTCTCTGCAGTCTGCACACAACACAACATCACATGAAAACGAAAACTAGGACCATGCGCCATTCGAATACGAATTGAGCATACGGCATGGCGCTTGCGCAGCCACATTCGTCTCATTTTCGGCCATTTTTTCCGCTACACAGTACGCACATCGGCCGTAATACCTGACTCTTCCTTTATGCCCATTTTTGAAAATTCTAGCCTGACGGTGCCTGTATCATCTCCTTTTGCTAAACGCTAAACGGGTCTCGCAAGCATAGTATGATCCATATCCGTACGTCTACGTATATGTATACCTAAGTATATAAATTTTTTAACTTTGAAGTTGCGACCTTTTAGCATTAGAGGGACGATATGTAGGTCTAGGTACATATTACGTAAATTCCTACCTACCTATATGAAATAGGTACAGTACAGTACAGTACAGTACAGTACAGAAATATTATGTAATTACTTGACGAAACTTGAACAAAGAACAAAATAAAACGTAAAGAAAAAAAATGATGAAATATTTAATTAGTAGGTAATGAAAAGTGCCTAACTAAGGTACGTCCACGTAGGTAGGTACTAATAGGTACATACAAATACATACAATGCAATGCGCAACGACTAGGTACGTATGCTTTCGTGTTCGTTTTGGTTTCGGCTCGGCTGCGGCTGCGGCTGCGGCTGCGGCTTTGGCTTTCGGTTCGGTGAGTAAGTATGGTAGCGCTAGTCTACGGTCTAAGGTTTTATAGATATGCAATGCATTATGTACTCCATGCCTGTCTAGTGTCTACCTATCTACCTGCCTGTCCATCCGAATACAGCTAGCAGCTACCAAGCTGATAGGTAATTAATTGGGTACCTACTAATTACACGGGTCGAAATTTTTTTTTCTCGATGTCTGAGTTCTAATACCAAAATTCTGATTCTAGACAGCAAAATACATCACCTTGCTCAATCCTGGCCCTGGCTTCCAAAGTTTGCTTGGGGGGAGGGGAGGAGGACAAAAAACTAATTTTCCAAAATCAATAAGCCCGAACATTGAAAAAAAAAAAAAAAAATTGGAAAATTTTGTTTGTACCAATCTTACAGAAAATTTTACGACGAATCGAATGGTGCAAACCGCAAACCTTAATCTCTTTTAGAAAAAAAAGTTACAACTCATTCTTTCCAAAACTCTGTGAAAAAATCGTATTTTTTGCGCCTTGCTCGCAAAAAAGTGAAATTTCTGAAAAAAATAAAAAAATAAATAAATAAATGAAAATGAAAATAGGTAGGTAAACATCCTAAGGTTTTCTAAAGTCATAACGACTGTAGTGAAAATTGTAGAAAATTAAATTTCTTATCGGACAGTGGCGGCGGCAAGTTCTTCGGTGCTCATAGGCTCAAGCATCACATGAGTCGTTTGGAGCACGGAGCACTACATGAAATCCCCCCCCCCCCCCCATCTTTCTGACGCGAATCACTAGGTACGATTCTTAATATGAGTATTGTACTATAGTGTGCAGAAAAAATTTCGAGCACTACATGGGAAAATTTCAAGTTACCGGCCCTGCTATCGGATAAAGTTAAACTTACTAGAGTAATTTACAAATAGTAGGTACATACGTAATATTGAATTTATGCGTTGTCAGAGTGATTCACAATTTTCTTTTTCATTTCTCAATTTTCTCTATGTACTACCTACCTACCTACCTACCTACCTACCTACCTACCTAGTATTCAACTTTACTCGAAAATACCTTGATAGAAAACTATGCTTCCCAGAAAAATCTTGCTGGTTCTATCCGGCAGACCCACAAAGAATATTTTGGCCAAAAAAAATTATTTTTCCATTCATTAGTTTACCCATGGTACATAATGTTACGCCTAAATCGGGCAATTGCGAAATACCGGCATTAGGCAATTTTTTTCCTAATACCAGCATTCGGCAAAGAGGTTGCCAAATTCTAGCACTTTCTCCATTTAAAATTATTTTCAATTTTTACGAGCGAATGAAATTTTTTTTTTCAACAATTTTTACTTCAAGTGCACGTATGGAGCTACAATTTACAAAAAATTTCACTTTCTAATCACGACTGGGGAATTTGCAATAATCATTTATCCAACAACAATCTTTTTACCGACACTTCATATCATATGTAATGTAACTGATTTCGTGTTAGTGATAAGGGAGCAAACTTTTTTTAAAATTGTAGCTTTATACATGCACTTGAAGTTAAAATTGTTCAAAAAATATTTCATTCGCTCGTAAAAATAGAGAATAATTTTAAATGGAAAAAGTGCTAGAATTGGGCAACCCCTTTGCCGAATGCCGGTATTACGTATTAGGCAAAAATTGCCTAAACCCGAACACAAAAATCGGGTCGACCTGTGTTATCTACATAAATACTTAGGTACTACCTAGTACCTACTACCTACCTAAGTAATGTACCGTACGCGAAAACTAAAAATGAACGAAGAGGTGGCTGCGAAACAATTGGTTGAATTACCTATTTTCAATTTAGACACGTGTACCTATTATACGAATGTCATGTCAAACACCGACAGTTAGGTAGGTACCTACTAACGAACTACCTATGTATTTCTTAAGTAGGTATTTTCTCCACCCCCTCAAATCTCGCCTCCTTATCCATATCTCCTAAGATAAAAATCTAGTAGCGAGTAGTGAAATGGTAAGTGGGTAAGTATGTTTTTCACCTCCATAAAATATGCGTATGTACCTACTACCTATTGACAATACACAAAGAAACACTCTGACGCGTGAGAAAAAAAGAAAAAAGTTAAGGTTAGGTTTGTGGGTAGTTGTTTTGGATTTTGGATTCGCCGAAACGAAAGTAACACGATAGCAATCTAGTCATCAGCCATCGCATATATATTATACCTAGATTATGCAAATCTTATTTTTTTAACCTGTTGAAAAATAAAATAACACGAAACGAAACGAAACGAAACGAAACGAAAAGGGACAAAAACAAGATAGGTAGATACTAGGTACGTACATTACATACCTATTTACTTAAAGTTACGCAAAAGGAAAAAACCAACAACAACGTACCTAGACCTACCGTAAGTATCCGTATTGCTGTACGAGTAGGTAATTAGGTAGGTATTAGGTAATAGGTATAAGTACCTACATATTTCGAAGCGTATAACGCAACGTACCTGTAACCCGCGAGGGAGGGGGGCTGCGTAGTCTGTGGGCTGTAGTACGTACTACGTACGACGTAGGTATGCGACTGTGCATGACCTTCCCAGCCATTTTTCTAAATAGGCAGGTAAACTTTGCCGCGAGGCCATTTTCTCGAATGCTTTTTTTTTTCGAACGAAAATATTATAGGTACCTACGTAGGTAGCTGGGTACTTGAAAAAAGTTGTCCTAACATCAAATTTTCCCATAGGTTCACATGAATTCTTATAGGTAGGTAGGTATCTATGTACCACCTACTGCAGTTCGGATTCGGATTCGGATTCGGATTCGGATTTGAATGCAATTTCAGGTGGATTCCTTTCAAAGTTGCTTAGGTAACTGTAGGTACGTACAATGTACATACTTAATATTTATTATGTAATACATACATACATACATACATAGGCATTTCTTTTCAGGTGTTACCTACCTATGTACATAGGTAAAAAAGTCGTCCATTAAAAGTAATTGGTTTTTGTTTCCCCCCTCCCCCTCCCCCTCCCCCGGGCCCCCTCCAAACTATTTCTACCTACCATTTACTTCTTCACCGCGCTCATCGAGTCAATTTTACTTACACCCTGCAACGCGCGGGAAATGAGCACCGAAATTCTGTAATTATCGCCTGGTCGGTAAGTTTTATCTATATGTACTTACCTACTCGTACCTACCGCTGATTCGCTGATTTTTTTTTACCTATTGATTTTTTTTTTTTAGAAAATTTCGGATATTTTACCGATTTATTTTCGCGCTGCAAGTGTGACGGGTTTCCAGCGATTTTCGGCAAAGTTTTCCAACACAGGCATATAGGCAAGGATAACGACGATAGGTTTTTACGTGCTCATCATTTCGATATGTACGTAAACGTAAACGTAAACGTAAACGTATAGGCACCGTAATACTTATGCAGATGCACATATCTTACCAACGCTGCGCTACCTAGGTAGGTAGAGCCGTAGAGGTACCGTATTACCATATGTACATATTCTAAGTAATACCTAGGCACATATTTTGTGGACGCCTAACGTAGCTTCGGGTAAGCACCAAGTATACATATCTTTGGCTTGAATAATACTAATTTTTCGGTGAGATAGAGCAGGCTTTTGGAAATGACCAAAAAATCGTGATTTTTAACTGTCAAAAAAAAAAAAAAAAATATGAAAAGAAATGAAAAAAATCGCCCAACGCCCATTTTTTAAAATATTTTTGACTCTGGCGCAAAATTATGTTTTCCGACTTGAGGTACCCTCTCCCTCTCCCTGCACGGTAGGTGGTACACAAGTACCTAGTAAGTTTAACTTGAAATACGGTGCACGGTGCACGGTGCACGGTGCACGGGGCCAGTATTCGATTGGCACGTTTTTGTTGTTGGTCGCAGTTGAAAGTGGACCAGTCGAAAAGCGGGTACGGTACTAGTTACCTAAGCAGCAGCAGCAGCAGCAGCAGCAGCAGCAGCAGCTATGTAGTATGTACATATTAGGCAGCTGTTGTAGTGGTAGCTCTCACTTGGAGTGAAATGATGCGAGCTGCCTAGCTGCCTAGCTGGATGGCCGGATGGCCGGATGGCCGGATGGCTGATACGGTCGGTCGTCGCGTCTACGGTCTACAGTCTACAGTCTACAGGCTACAGGCTACGGGCTACGGACTACGGTCTACGTAGCTGTCTCTAACTACTGTACATTAAATACCTACGCAGGTCTAAAAGTATAGGCACGCAAAAATACACGCTGCGCAATGTAAGGTATAAAGTAGTATAGGTAGTTTACCTATGTATGTACATTACATACAAATACGATACTTACCTAAAAATACCTACGTACTCGTAGGTAGGTAGGTAGGTAGGTAGGTAGGTACGTAATGTAATGTAGGTACGTGCTACGTACTACGTATGTAGATGTACCTACTAAGTATAAGTATACGTATACATAAGCGTAGGTAACTAGGTATACGGTATACGGTATACCTACATAAAATAGGTACCTACCTACCTACCTACCTACCTAAATATGTAGATACGTATTAGGTATAATACTGGTCGGTAGTGCAACTAGTGCAGCTGCAGATAGACGCAAAACACGTACACGTACACGTACATCTACATCTACATCTACATCTACATACACGCAAATACCTACCTACCTACCTACCTACCTACCTACGTATACATATGTACATACATAATAAAGTAGGTATGTAATAGGTACAGGTAAAGGGAAAAGACGACCAACACGAAGACGAACGCGTACTAAGCGAATAGGAAAAAGAAAAAGAAAAAGAAAAAGCACGTTGCGTAGTGTTGCGTTCTATGATCAAGACAGCTTTTTGAACAAGCCGCCGAAAGTGCCGCCACCGCCGGAAGTGCCAGTTTTATTCTGTTGCTTCGAGTTGGAGGGAACGTCGCCGTTTTCAGGAAGCACACGAGATAACATTAACGGTTGACCAAACGGTCTGGTGCCGGCGGCATATGGTAAAGTTTCTGAAATACGAGTACGTAAGAATGCGATTAGCTAAAAACTGAAGCGATACGGCACCCGTGTATACGTATCTACATCCTACATGCTACATGCTACATGCTATATTTACGTCTACGTCTACTTACGCTACAGCAGCAGCAGCAGCAGCAGAAGCTACGTTTACGGCTACATTTGTGCAGATAGGTACCAAGGGATTTTTTTTTTTTTTTTTTTTTGGCATGGTCATGCATGAGCACGACTGGATTACCCTGCTCAGGCCTGGGCCTTAACAATGGAAATTTATAAAAACCTTGTACATATTTTTTTTGTCCTGCTCATGCCTGAACAGGTAGGTATGATCATACCTGTTCATACTACGCCATATTGCATGCATGACCGTGCCGCATGCCTCAAGATTTTCCCCTGGGTACTTGGATACATTTCGTACTACTACCATACTACCGACGTTCACATCGACCTTTCTACTCGACGCGACGCGTTCGTCGGTCGGTTAGTTAAGTTAGTTGGTTAGTTAGTTGCTTGCTTGCTTGGTTGGTTGAAGGTACTCGGCACCTAGGTAGGTAGGTAGGTAGGTAGGTAGGTATGTATCGTGAATTTAACCTTTACTGCGCGGCGCCGCCGCCGCCGCGTATATGCGTGTGGCGTTGACGCAAGTAAAAGTATCGGCGCGGCGCTTGTTATTTAGGTAGGCACATCTGCATACCTACTTTTAAGTTGGCATCGCCCTAATGCCTACGCCTACTGCCTACTGACTGATGCAATTCAAATTTCAAATTGATGGGGTGCGAAGCGTACGTAGCCCACGCCCAGCAGGCTACATTAGTACTCTGTGCCCCCCACCATTCCCTACCATCGTGCCCTCCCGCTCAGTTACTCACGTCAGTTAGGTAACGACAGCAATGAGTTCGGTAATTCGGTATCGACACGGCGCGGTACGGTGCGGTACGGTGCGGTGCGGTGCGGTGTTTTCAACTACATAAATCTATTACCTACCAATAGGTACTTACGAGTGGATAAGTGCATAACATTTAGGTATATAGACACCTATACGTACAAATTGGCGGTAACGGTAACCGGTAGCGGTGGCCTATCTATCTATCCATCCATCCATCTGATCCATCTGTCTGTCGCGTCGCGTCGCGTCGTTGCGAACCGCAAGGTAGGTATACTCTTTGAAATCGCGGTTCACTTAAAATCCTCAGAAATCACTACTTTTTTGAATGACGTTCTTCAAATTTTACAAAAAATTCACCACAAAACGAAGTTGTTGACAATTTTTAATTTATTGTTGTTATTTCTTCACGCCTTCACCCCCTCTCTATACCTATACAACTAAAAAAGTCAAAACCCAAAACCAAAAAAAAAAGAACCGCGTTGAGAACCGCGGTTCTGGTTTTGTAAGGTATCGGAAAGGCTTGTACGTGTACGTATCGTATAGGTATTAGGTACTCGAGTAGGTAGGTATTCGTATAAGTCAACCATTCGAATACCGCCGCGCCGCGCCGCGCCGCGCCGCACCACCGCTATGCTATACGAGAAACGCGACTCGACAGCGTGTAAGTATAGGTACCTAACCTACGAGTACATTGCCTATGGTAACTACATAGGTACTTATGTATTATTAGTAGGTAAACGAAGCGATAGCGAAAAACGTGAAACGTGACAAACGAAAGCGCCAAGCGTAAGCGTCTTACCGAGATCCACGACCGCGCGATCGCGATCGGCCTCTACCGCATATACATACGGTACCTTGTACCTACCCGTGCTTTGTGCTGTAGCTGCACGTTGACCCGTAGGTAGGTAGGCAGGTAAGGAAGGAAACAAAACAAAACAAACTGAACCGAACCGAACCGATATCTATCTCTCCTTACTACTACGAAGACGTACCAATGTAGGAAAAGAAAAAAAAAAGAGAACAAAGAAAAAGAAGAGAAACGACGACGACGGCGCGACGACAGACAAGAACAATTGACGAAAAAACCCAAGCAGATGCTACAAGTTTAGGTAGGTATAGATGCGCATCGGCGTATTCATACTTTCGGGCAAAGAGGTAGACCTGCCTTGAGATCTGCCTCCTCCGCCGAAAACGGTGAAACTGCGAACGCCGCCGAACAGTCGTCTCTTGCGAGTCGTTTCCGTAACGGCTATCGGCTGACGATTGACTAAGTTGGCGCTGGCGCTGGCGCTGGAGCTCATCCAACCATAATCTGCTTCAATAATACAATGGCTATAGCTCTATACATAGGTAGGTACATCTACATACCTATATGCAATGTACATGTACATGCGTACACACAGTAGGTAGGTAGGTAGGTAGGTATAGTTGAGACCGAGTGTGTTTACTCGCGTCGCGTCGCGTCGCGTCGCGTCGCGTCGCGTCAGCCAGAAAGTACATCCTACCTACATACGCATAGGTAGAGGTACATGTATATCCACCTGCAGTACACTCGAGGGGGGGGGGGGGAGGGAAGAATGGTATACAAAAAGGTACCTAGATACCTATATGTATTTATGATTGATACGTATATTATGAGAATGTACATTATACCTATTTACACACTAGACACCACCCATTCGCACTGCATACCCAATCCAAGTATACCTAATTACCTACCTATTGGTTCGCTCAGTTCAGTCTACTTTTCACTGGCATCCATTAGGTACTACCTATCTAAATACAGGTATAGGTATAGGTGCCTACCTGCCTACATTTACCTACCTATACAGTAAGGTGGATCGCGAAAAAAAAAAATAATGAAACATACCTTGGATTTCGACCAAATTCGCCGGGGTTGTTGGGTCACCATCGGAGACTACCCCAAAAAAAATTGAGTGCCGCCCGCCCGCCCGCCCGTCCGCTCGCCTCCCCCCCCCCCCCCAACGGTGAAAAAAGAAGGAAGCTGGGGGTTCTCAAAGGCCACCTCCTTTTGAAAAAAACGCGGATCAAGAACAGGAAAAGGTTGATATAGGTAGTATGTAATGTACACCACACGATCTTTACATAGGTACCATACTGAATTCAAAATTTTCAAAAATGTTTCTCTCAGCCCTCAAAGAGGGCGGTACCGATACCCAGTTTCGAAAAAAATCGACATGGGTGTGAAGTTGAAAGGGTTTTCGGTCGAGGATTTCGAATTTGAGGATATTTGAGGAGGGCAGGGGCAGGGGCAGGGGCAGGGCGGAAATTTTGAAAATTTCCTTCGATCAAGTGTAGCCAACCGTGGATTGTAATAATTGGTATGCAAATTTCTGGAATTCTTATATGGATCTATGTAATCATGAATTTGCCGATATCGCTGGAAAACTCTACTGCTAGAAAAAATATTTCTAGATGCAATGGCTGGTTGTGGTGGTGGTGGTGGTGGTGGTAGCTAGCCAATGCCAATAGTTATCGGGCGTAATAATATGTGTACCTACATCTACATATCTTGCATCTACTCGCGTGAACGTAATGAAAATGTGTTTGGCGGCAGGCCGTGCAGCGCAGACGCCCCGCCACGCCGCGCTACCGCGACCAATTAACGAACTACCGTATCGAGACAACGTCTATGTCTACCTACATACATCTACGGCTACCTACGCGAAATTCAGCCTACCTGATGCCGCGGCCGTAGGTATTTGCCCGCACGGCCGCACCTAATTAGATTAGGAAAAGGAAGCGATTAGGACGCCTATCTACTTACTCGTCATAATATACCTACAAACCTACATAAATAAGTACCTATACTACAATGGTTGGTTGGTAGGTAGGTAGGTAGGTAGGTAGGTAGGTAGGTAGGTATGGTACCGTACGCGTACCTCTACCTATCATACTCATACCACTTTCAATTGTCTACGTAGGTAGGTAATTAGGTATCTACTCGTAGTCGTATCTTCCCAGCTCCTACCGCAACTAGCGATACGCGATGCGATACTTACTCGTACACAATTAGGTACGAAAATTGAGAGTCGGTGCACCGCATGGTAGACGTTAGTATACGCACACGCACACGCATGATGTACGGAACAGGAGGCGATCGCACTTGGATGCTGTTGCTGGTACGTAGCGTGGGTAGTAGTAATAATAATGAATGAATGAATGAATGAATGAATGAATGGTTGGTACCTACATAATTAGCTAGATAGGTATGGTACGGTACGGTACGGTACGTGCGTGCTAGCTAGGGTAACGTATAGGCGAGTATACCCAATACCCAATACCCGTAAATTACGTAGGTACGAGTAAGTATGTACATTCGTCGTACAAAGTAATGAAATAAAATGCGAGATGCGAGATGCGAGATGCGAGGCCATGAAATGAAGTGAAAAGTGATACACAGAAAGAAACGCAGAGAAAATGAAAAAAAAAAAAAAAAAAAGTAAAATTTACCGCAAGATGAACGGAGAACGATTAAAATCAGAATGAAAATCAAACAGAGAGCAGACCTGAGCTAAAGGAGATTGGCGGTGAAACGACGTTCAACGATGCGCCGACGCCGCCGGCGCGCATCGTAACGGTAGCGGTGGCGGTGGCGGCGGCGGCGGCCGCCTGATACGTTTTCCTGGGAGGTTCGGCAGGCGCTGAAATTTGAGCTGCAGCGCCGCCGCCGGCGCTCGGACACGCGCCCGTCGACGAAGCAGGTGGCGGCGGCTGCGGCTGCGGCTGCGGCGGCATACATTTTATTTCGTTCGCTTGTTTTATAACTTGGTACGTGTAATCGACCATCTCGTCGTTTGTAGTACTCGTAACTTCTTCAAGATCACGATCGCCACCTATACCACGTCATCGACCGTTTGATTTAGGTAGGTAGTAGGTACATACTTGAAAAATAATCTAGCTGGGTGGGTGGGTGGGTGGGTAGGTAGGTAGTACGTAATAGGTACCTAATACCTAACAAGTACCGCGTAGTTGTGCGCATAGGTTGGTAGGTCATGTACCTCACCTGGATGTATTACTTTGTACTACCATTACCTACCTACTTGAGCGAGTAACATAGGCGAAAATGAAAATGGCGCAATACACCCGTTCCCGTTCCCGTTCCGCGTTTCGCGTTCCGTTCGTAGGATATGCCTACAATGGGGAGATGCGGACACGCGGCCACGCGGCCAGCACCGATACCAAATAGCAAAGCAGAAACAGCGCAGCGGTAGCAACAGCAACGTCTGTACCGTAATCGGTAGGCGGGTATTCCAGGTCATACAAGTAGGTAGGTAGGTAGGTAGGTACCGGAAATGGCGTGGCAAAGGCGTCGCGTCGCGTCGCGTCGCGTCGCCAAGACACTTATTGCCGTCTCCCAACCCCACCTACAAAATCGTTGTAGATTCCTATTTATTTAGGTGTAAGCACCTAATGTAGGTACCTAATGCCTAGACCTACCTCTATACGTATTTAGTATTTTTTACATACTATTCGGCGCGCTGTTATGATGCCATATGTGTAGACCAAGGCATTTACGTTAGACATACATGTACATACGTAAGTATATACTTATAACATATATGTACCTATACTATATGTAGGTAGGTAGGTAGGTAGGTACCTATTGGTATTAGCTATGTGAAAGCAAATGCATGCGAAACCCCTCTCTTTCCGCCTCCAATCAGCGAGTGGGCTTCAATGTATCAACTCAAGTATGTACATATGTATGCACTTGGGTGTACTGACCTACTGACACTGACGACGCAGTCCTAACACAGTAACAACGCGTCAAATGCACCAGCACCAGCGCCAGCGCAACCGCGAACCGCAACGCATGAGCGCAGCGTTTTCACTTTTCACATTCCGCAATAGGTACATACTAGGTACTGGATAGGTAGAGTTGGTTAGGTTGGTGAAATTTTGTACTTACGATAAAGGACGAAAAGAAACGAGGAAAAAATTTGCTAGGCAATTCGAGAATTTTCCGATAGGTAGGTACCGAACCGTACCGTACCGTACCGTACCTTTGAGAAAATTTACTCGAAACGAGTTTCGGTGTAGGTACCTGCTACAGCCTACACTCGGGCGATTAAGTTTACAAATCTAAAAATCGAAGCATTTTCCGCATTAATAGGTAGGCTAAGGCTAGAGGTAGGTTAGTACTTCAATTGTGTGAAAGCACAGCGCGACGCGACGCGTCGTTGACGTTACGTTAGGTAAAATGGAAAATAAAATAAACCTAATGCGAAACTAGATAGGTAGTTAGGTACCTACGTAGTACGTATATGTATATTGTATATGGGGAAAGAAAAGAATTAAGTACAAAAAGGAGAGGCGCGCGCTTGGACAGGAAATCGAAGAGGTGTAGACAATTTTTTATAAAATGAAACAGGATCGAAATACATGTAGGTATTAGGTACCTACCTGTGTATTTGGCGAAAAGTTGTGGTTAGCGAGGGGCTGGCTGGCTGGCGGGCGGGCGAGCGGGCGAGCGGATGCGGAACGTAGCGAGTGCTAAACGCTACAGTCCGACCCATACCCAAAACTAAAGTTTCTTTTATCGCTGATTATGGACTTGAAAAATTTTCGAAACTTGACTTGATCAAAATGGATGTACTTAATTTAGAATTTAGCTAGAAAATATAAAAATTGATTACTTACATACATATGTACTTTGAACAAATAAGCATTTCTTTAAAAAATAAAGCTGTCTAACAGTCTAAGTAGGTAACAGTTAACCAACTTGACACCTACCTAATTTTAAAAATAAAATAAAATAACGCTAGGTACTAAATAGCTAGTACGTATATAGGTATGTAGTTGCTCTGATATGATGGTTAAACTTCTTCAGAACTATATTTCCTTTTCTTTTGGTCAAGATACTAATAGGTACCTACCTACATACATATAGGTAGGTAGGTACCTATTAAAATTTTAAAAATGGCGCGCGTCGTCTAATTGCTCGGTTTGAGTGTGATTAGGGATGGCCATGCTCAAACGCTCAAATGCGCGAGAACGCACTTTCTATATATGCGCGAGCATTTTCTAATAAAAAAAATCAGGCTGATTTTTTAATTTTTTTGTCAACCTCGTTTTTTTTTCGAATCTGTCGTCCAATTGGATTTTTAAATTTACTTTTAAGATATTTTTATTCCTAAAAACTTGATGATTTTTTAATTTTTTGTCAACCTTGGTTTTTTCCAAATCTGTCATCTGTCTATACTCATTCCACGGTAAGAATAGCATGACGTCAGATAGGTCAGACCAACCGTTCTGCACAATTCACAATATTGTGCAGATCGGTTGGTCTAATGTATCTGACGTCATGCTATTCTTACCGTGGAAAGAGTATACTTAGGTAAGATGTTGAGAATAACGTTGAAGTTCGCTATATGGTAATGTGGTCCGAAGTCACTTGTTTTGTGTCAAAATATTCATTTGACTTGCTAACCATGTGTATTATGGAGTAAGGTACAAAATTACAGAAAATGCTCGCGTGCTTGAGCATATGCGCGCATATGCTCAAGCACGCGCACGAAAAACAAAATGCGCGAGCATTTGCCATCCATAAGTGTGATGTTCATTTTTTGACGTCGTCGAACGTATTCTTTTTTATTTTCGTGGAATAACGACGTGACACTTTCCCAAACTTACATATTTCATTACGCTGACTGAACCAAAACAAGAGCCTAGAGGAAGAGGAAACTGCTTAGTTCCAACGAATTTAGGTAGGTACCTACCTAATAATGAGTACCTAACTGATCGCACTTAGTCACCCTATAGCTTACTCGAATAAGTATTTTTTTAAAGAAATACCTATTTGTTCAATTTCATACGTTTTAACCGCATTACATTCATTTCGGCGAAGCTTGGAAAATTTTCAAAGTCCGTATAATTAGCGATTAGAGAAACATTGTTTTGGGTACGGGTCGGACTCTAGCGTTCAGCGGTGGGGCTAAGTTGTGGCGAGGCGAGGCGACGCGACGCGACGTTGCGCATCCGCGAAAACGTACCTTCTTCTTCGGGCATCGCAGCGATAATACGAGTTTCGATTTCGGACGTTGATTTTTGTCTCCGCAGCAGACGCGATTTCGTTTGACATCTGGTCGTTACTTTTTCTTGACAATCCAAATGCACGTTCATTTTGCATAGACGACATTTCAAGCCTTGCCTGGTATGACCTGAACCAATGCAGCGACAAACAAACACACGCGTTAAAAATAAAACGCTCCAACAATCGCCCTCCGCGACACCGCCGGTAGGTAGATAGTAGGTAGGTACTAGGTAATGTAGAGACCTGGGCGAGAATTTCAAGAAAGAAAGAAAGAAAGAAAAAAAAAAGGTGCGGCTATCACGTACGTACCGCGTAATACTTGCGAACATACGTCGCACGGCGTTATTTTCTTGTACGTGTACTCCTGAAATTGATGAATCAAATCGGGGCTGCTCGTCACTTGAATTCCATCTCGGCCGCTTTTCCTGCGCATCAACAGATCGTACAACGAACAAAAATTACGAGTCGTCGATACAAGGAGGGTCATTCCATGTCAGTTCAACCACGAAGTGGAAAGTGGGCAAGTGGGGTCTTCGATTTTTTTGATTTTTTTGCGTGTGTAATGGGTATAGACCTCGATAAGAGATGACGAATGGCGCAAACCGGAGCTGCCAAAGTCTTTTTGGAGGGCAGCCACGACCACGAGCCCTCAAAGTTTTGAGGATAAGTTGGATATGGTAAATTTCGAGCGTGGATAACTCAGAACCGGTGCTTGGTAGAAAGTTGAAATCCTTCCTTCCTCAAAAAAATACACAAAAAATTTATAACGCGATTGCGCTTGCAAATTTGGGTTGCGCAGTGCGCTGTGAAAACTTACGCGGCGCGTCGAGTGGAATGGAGCGCGGCGCGAAACACGTATGTAGGTACCTACGTATATCTACCAATGTAGGTACTTACTAGGTTAGGGTAGGTGGATACCTAACAACATTTGCATACGGTACGTATTGTACCTACTCGTAGTCGTATGCGTCCACTTTCCACTTTTAACCTAAAATACCTAAAATCGCTCGGTAGCTCGGTAGCTCGGTAGGTAGTAGGTACCTCTACGTCTACATATCCAACTGTTGGCAGTATTTTAGTGGACTGGTAGTGGTAGGTATACCTATACGTAGATATGTATGTAAGTAGGTACTACAATACATGCTAGGTAGGTAGGTCTAGGTATGTAGATGTAGTACCACGCTTATTACCTATATACGTATATCTAGCTCGATTGAGATGGAGGAGGAAGGGGGAAGAAAGTGCAATAAAAGAAGATCGAAGTAGATTATCTGACCGTGAGCAGATCATTTCCATCCTCACCAAGCCACTGTAGCAGAGCTAGCAGACCTTGACCTCAGTCCACGGGTCGCCGCCAATTTTTCTTTGTTTTTGGCCGCCGCCTCCGCCGCCGATTTTTACCTCGGCGGCGCGGCGCGTCGGCAAAAAGGTAATTTTCTCTTCAAAAAAAGTAAAAAATCTCGGGAAATATTTTCAAAATGATTGCTCATTAATTTTTTACTTTTCAAAATGTAATGTTTCAAAAAATTCGCATGATTTTACGATTTTTTAAAACCGATTTTTGAGGTAAAAAACAGTGACGCCGCCGAAATCGCCGCCGGCGCCGCCGCCGATTTCATCTCGGCGCACATCTCTATGATCGACTGCCTGAAGGTGATAAAAGTTTCTGGGGTGTATCCACTCCCTCCGCTTTGGGTTTGAAATTATGTAGGTATACACAAATTGAAATCATGTACATATAAACATTCGTTCTCAACTAATTTCGATCGATAATTTTGCCACCTTTCATAAGGAATCAAATAACAAAGAAAATGCTAACCAGTAAGTAATTAATTTCTGAATTTAAACGAACGAATTTGCACGTGTTGATTCAAAATTGTGTACCTATGTAATACTCGTGCATCTGCATACTTACATACTTATCTAATTTCAATTTGTGTTATATGTACATGTAATTTCACACCCAAAGTGAATACACCCCTGGATTGGATGAATAGGGAACCGCAGTCTATTGTTGTGTTACTGTGTGCGCGCGTTGGTGATTGAATCTCGTTTGATACGTCGCGTCGGGTATCAAACGAGATCGTTTACACGGCGCCGCGCCGGCGTTTACAAACGCACGCAGTATCATTTCACACATACAAACAACACGGTGACGTCACGCTGCGGTTCCTTATTCCTAGTTTTTTTTTTAAAAGTGCCCGGCATGGCAGCACTCTCTCCTCGTTTTTTCCCAACAATATCTCCAACTGCCCACTTGTGCAGGGTGAGAATTGGTTCGACATGGTAGTCACTAGTCAGCAGCTAATCCCCAAATCAAAAGTCCGTGTTGCAACACTGACTGGTACATATAAAGCATAGTAAGATAGTAAATTTTGACGAGATAATTTTTCGTAAAATATTGAGCGAGGTAATGAAGAAGGTAGATAGTTGATTAATTAATTGATAGGTAGGTGGGTCTAAGTAGTGGGTAGTAGGTAGTAGGTGGTAGGTGGTACCCGTATAGAAAAAAACTAATGGTGATTAATGGTGGCGAAAAAACCATTAGTTTTTAGTGGTAAAACTAATGGTGATTAATCGTTACTAATAGTTTTACCACTAAAAACTAATGGTTTTTTCGCCACCATTAATCACCATTAGTTTTTTTCTATACGGGGGTACATAGATATTAGATACATACACACAGAATCGTAGAAAGGTGCAAGTAAGTAAGTAAGGTAAGTACACGTAGTACAGTGCGTGTGCAGTATGGTGCGTAAGTGCTGAGTGCTGAGTGCCGCAAGTATCTAGGTATCTAGATCTACCTGTACCTACGTATACGTCTACGTATAGGTATTAGGTAAACAGCATTACCACCTAAGGTAAAAGGTACATAGCGTAGGTGCCTTAGCTCGAGTGGTAGTGATAAGACGTTTGGTCTTGGTGCAAATACCAAATACCAAATACCGGATACCGGATACCGACCGGATACCGCTTACCTCAACGCTATTATGGTCGAAACGGCGTGGTACATTTCATTTTTTTTACGCGTATGCGTATGCGTATGCGTACTGCCACAAAAATCCAATCACATACTTGTATCAGAGAACAAGAAAAGCTAGTAGGTAGGTAGATAGGTAGGTAGGTAAGGTACGTGTATGTATTTTTAGGTTTACATTAGTAGGTAGGTAGGTAGGTAGGTAGGTACTAGGTACTTGCCAGTCGACGTACGTACTTTTCAGTCTCTTTTGTGGAGGAACCGTTGGAAGGAACGCTGGTTTTCAAACTTTTAAACGCTTTCAACCATTTCGATTTCATGCTGGCGTTGGAAATGGCTGACAATTTTCTGTCGCGCGAGTTATTCTCCAAATTATCCATTTTGACACTGAACAGCTCTTTCTGCAAAAACAGGTAGGTATTTTATTACCTATTTTTAATCGATGCGTAGGTCTACATAGATACATCATTCACATTATGGATCGAGACCCCCGCTTTGCAAAAGGAGATGATACAGGCACTGTCAGGCTCGAATTTTCAAAAATGGGCATAAATGAAGGGTCAGGTATTAAGGCCGATGTGCGTACTGTGAGCGGGAAAAATAGCCGAAAATGAGACGAATCTCGCTGCGCAAGCGCCATGCCGCTAGCTCAATTCGTACTTATTCGAATGGCGCATGGTCCAAGTCGAAGTTTTCATGAGTTGTTGTGTGCAGAGAGGCGAGGTACCATATTTGTATATAAAGATATGCAAATGACACTGCGAGCCCCCCCAAAAAAAAAAAATGCGCCTACGGCCTTCTGAGTATGCATAAGTCATGAAAAACCACTTTACATGGCATGACGACGTTGTGAGACCCGATTTCGGGTCTCGCAGTGTAAAATCGGACCTCGCAGTGATAGCACCGTTTCCAAAACGGGTCTCGCAGTGCAGCTGCCATGCCTGTATACATATAAAGCTACAAGACACGAAAAATCGAGTAAAAACCTTCAGCCTCTTCTACGGCACCTAGAAAGCTATTATTTTTTTATTATTTTTTTTTTTTTAATGGATTCCTTGGAACAATTCCTCTTTGGGAAAAATACGAATGGGGCAAAATAAGCAATTCAAAGCCCCCCAATTTCGAATTAAGTTTCGAAAAATTGTATTTTCCAAACATTTTAAGCCCATACTCGATCCCAACTCTATGTACAATTTTCGTTAAGCATATGGTCTCTTTGGAAAGAGGATGAAATTTTCTACATTTCATTCGCTTACACTATGCACCTAGGACCTAAAACTTTCTCAAAATTTCAATCCAAAGTTTCAAAAGGTGAACTTGATTCTTTACATTAAAATTCTGGAAAATCTATAAGTCCTGGGTCCTGGGGTTGAGTAGTGTAAGCGAACGAAATGTAGGAAATTTCATCCTCTACCTATCTAAAGAGACCATAACGAAAATTGTACATTCATTTGGGACTGAGTAAGGGCCAAAAATATGAAAAAATCAAAAGCCATCCGACTACTCTTCATTGATTGCACTTTACATAGGTAGTTGAATCTGTTTGACCCCCATTCTTTCCCAAGTTGTGTGAAAAAATCAGATTTTTTGGACATTTTCCGCGAAACAGTGAAATTCCATAGCCAAAAGTGTAGAGAATTAAATTTCCTTTCGGATAGACCCAGTGAGATTTTTCTGTGAGGCATAGTTCTTAAGATATTTTCGAGTAAAGGAGAACAGTGGTGGAGAAAATTGAGAAATAAAACGAAAATTTCTTGTTTTTCTTGATAAATTCCGGCTAACGTTACCATAAAATCGGTAATCGCGTAGGTAATTTATAAAAAAGTAGATTTTTCTAATCTAGCGAGCCCCGAAGGGGCGAGAGGCAGTCTGAACGAAGCGACGATTGCCATGGGGGTTGGGCCCCTAGTATAGTATATGGTAGGTAGGCTACCTAACTTTTAGGGCTCTTTTTCTCGAGAGGAGCGATACGCACAAGTTCGCCAACGCGCCTTGAAATTTTATTTTTGTTTCATGTATGTACAAGTACATACCTACCTACCTACCTACCCAGGGAAAAGTCATCAGGTCCGATCAGGCCTGAAAAATGGCCGTTTATGAGCATGTATGATCATACCTGATCAGGCATGAACAGGACAAAAAAATTTAAGGGGTTTAGAAGCATGATCAGAGAGCAAGACTATTATACGCCAGGCCTGCTCAGGTCTGTTCAATCGCGGCCATTTTTCTTTCCTGATCAGGACTGATCAGAGCTACGTATTTAGTCATGCTCAGACCTGATCAGACCTGATGACTTTTCCCTGGGTATGTACATATGTATGTATCGGTAATTCAAGAAGCCAAGAATTTTCCCGATTCTATTAAAATTGAGAAAAAATTTTGTCGACTGCACGTTTAAGAACCACCTGGTAAATTTTACTATCGGACACCCCCTCCCCCGCCCAGTGCTATTCATTCATTTTTTTTTCTCTCGTTGTTTAACGACATGTGGCGATAGGGCTACTGTATGATCTGGCGCGGCGCCGGCGCCGGCGCCCCGAATTTCTAATAAGATAGGTAGCTAGGTACTAGGTACATAATGTGTACGTGTAGATTTCCATTCTATTTTTGAGATTACACGTTTAACCTGCACGTACCTACAGGGTCATTTTGATTCAGTTGCACAATTTCAAAATTGCGTGCTGAAATTAGGTACATCAGGTTAAGGAGCTTTTTTAAAACAGCCCGCTTCTGAGTTCTGAGCACTGGGTGCAGCCAAAAAAGCGACGTCAAAGTGTAGGTAACATACGTAGGTAGTAGGTACGAATCTTCAAAACTATTCAGCTGAATAAGAATAACCATAATGTATACGACACGTACGTACGTACGTGTTTACGTATTGTGGCGCGGCGCGGCGCGGCGTGGTGTTGATAAAATTGCCTAACCGGTTTGCCGTAAATACATTACATGTAAAACCATAATGTATACGACACGTACGTACGTACGTACGTGTTTACGTAGTGCGACGCGGTGTTGATAAAATTGCCTAACCGGTTTGCCGTAAATACGAGTACATTACATGTAATGTAAGTATAATGTACCTATACGCGCGTTCCATATTTCTCCGCGAGTACCTCTACCTAACATCAACGTGAATAATTACGAGTAATAATCGCATGCCCAAGTAGGCAGGCACTAGGTCTGTATACTGTATACTTAGTCCGTTTTTTATAACTTGACCCCTGAAAATTTCAAGATGTTTGCAAATTTACAACTATACTTCATAGGTAGGTATAAGTACGTAACGTCGCGTCGATATGATGCCAGTTTTGTTTTGATAAACGATACTTACCTATGGTAGTTTTTAAAGAAAATGTCAACCACGTACGTCTTTTAAGGCTTCCCATTGGTTAGGTAGTGTTGTGTTTTGTTTACGAAATATCAGGGGTCAAGTTATACTCGTATGAAACGGAATACATAGGTATAGGTATACCTACACCTACATATGTAGGCACGTAGGCAGTACTTGAATGAAAAAAAGTGGCGCGGGCGATATGCACGCGAATATTAACCAAACAAAGCACGTCGCGTCGACGCGACGCGACGTACAGGTTCCTATGTAGGTACGTACATATGTCTATGTATGTATGTGCTATGTAGTATGTACTGGTAGTAGGTACATCCACATATGTACATACATACATACATACATACTTACTACATAGGGACATCCACCTGCTCACCTACCTGCCTACCTACACGTGAAGAAGACGAGGAGATGGACGGAGGCGCACTTACCATATGTGTTTTTAGTCGCATCCAACCCATTCCTCCGCGATGCACGCTGTTGGCGGCCGTCGTGAAACACTTTATAGGTACCTAGGTAGCGAATAGAACGAAAACAAGCACCGGGCACGCTTTTAGCAGTAGGCACGCGAATAAGTACTCGACTCGATTCGCGATTATTACGCGTGAATACGGGTACGGAAGGTATAGTGTACATATATGTATAGGTACCTCTATGTATACGTAGGTAGGTAGGTAGGTAGGTAGGTACCTACACACGCGTATTTTGCCTTTGCGTCATTTTGCACCTGTTACTCTTCGCAAGTAACGTGCCGTGCCGTGCCGTTTCCTTACGGCTATTTTTCGGTCGAGTGGCGGACGCGCGAACGAGCGAGAAAGAAAGAAACAGAGACGCGGCACGGCGCCGCGCGTAGAACAAAATACAAAAACGAAAAATGAAATTATTATGACGATGCGACGCGACTAGATCTAAGTGCGGTCATTAGCGAAATGACAAAACGAAAAAAACGCACCGATCGCTCCCGAAACGACGTGACGCGACGTGACGCGACGCGACACAACGCAAAGTTCGGACCACGCACGTACTATGGTACTCGGGCACAAATCAGCCAGCGAGCCAGCCAACTAACTAAATAGGAACTAGCATAGGTACGCAGCTATCTAGCTAAGCCATCTTACGAGACGATGAAATCGCGTACGTATAGGTACACCGCGTCGCGCCGCGCCGGCACCGCGTAAATACCTTTTTATGTATGTAGGTAGGTAGGTACCTATACCTACGTATAGTTATGTAGGTATAGAGTTACGTACGCGTACCTATGCGTAATGCGTCTCGACGTTCGACTTCGATTCGCATTCGAGCGGCGAAAGACGAATAATATATTAATACTGGTACCCAGCTAGAGTCGTACGTCGTCGTCTCGCGTTCGGCAGTCGACTGGCATTCACTCGAATGAGGGCAGCCCACAGCCCTTATTCTAGCCAGCCAGCCAGCCAGCCGCCGCCGCCGCCTCGACATCGACCACCAAACGACGAAACGACTGCGTGTGCGTGCGTACGTTTTCGTTTGTGTGTCCGTGTCTGCGCGCACTAGTGGTGACGAATGGCATGGCGGAGGGCGGAGGGCGGAGGGCGTACGCCAATGCGGCACACGCGGCATGCGGCGCGGCGTACCGATATGCCAAACAAACGCGCCGCGCCGCGCCGCGCCTCGCCGCGTCGCCGAGTAGGTTATTTATTTTGGCGCAGACAATATATGTAGGTTGGTAGGTAGGTAGGTAAGTAAGTAACGAATTCAACGAATTTATTATTGACAATATATGCAACATACGACATACGACATACGTATAACGAAGACTTTTTTAAAAAGTGTATAGACATAGACCCCTCAGTACTTACGCAGGTGCGTGAGCGAGGGTCCGGACTACCTACGGCTACGAGTAGGTATTTACTAACAGATTACAAATACCTAGACCTACGTCTACGTACGTACATACATAATAACAAAATTCAATAGATTAGGTAGGTAGTAAGTGCCGGATACATGTAATAAGTACCTAACTATCTACATACAAATTTCGTTTTCTCATTATCCTTTTTCATACTTATGCAGAAGATGTACTGATACTTACCTAATACCTAGGTACCACAGATTCTTTCTATTCCTAGGCATATAGGTAGAGGTAGGTAGTAGGTAGTAAGTAGTAGGTAGTAGGTACATACAATATATGTATATATATAGGTATAGGTATAGGTATATGTCTACGTATGTACGTACAGGTACAGTACACATACAGCAGGCATACCTTTACCTACACGCACACATTACCTACACCTACCTACATGTATGTAATGTACCAAAGCACTGCGAAACCCGTTTTTACAGCGTCATGCCATGCAAAGTGGGTTTTCATGATGTACATATAACCATAGGTAGACATCATCTTTATACTATACATACTCGTATGTATAGGTAGAGGTACCGATACCGTGCAAATTACCTCGCCTCGCGCGCTGGTCTCTGCGCACACGCACAGCGCAATAACGGCATATTTTTGGCTATTTTTTTTTTTTTTGGCGTCGGCGTGGCGTGGCGTGGCGCGGCGGTAGGTAGCTAGGTACATATTACGGCGGACCCTTCATTTATGTCGAATTGTCGAATTTTGAAAAATCAGGCCCGACGACAGTGCCGGTACCTACTTATACCTATTATCTTCTTTTGCTAAACGAGTCTCGCAATGGCGGTATGCTCCATGAAGATGATGCAGGCACTGTCGGGCCTGATTTTTCAAAATTCGACAATTCGACATAAATGAAGGGTCGGCCGTAATATGTACCTAGCTACCTACCGCCGCGCCGCGCCACGCCGACGCCAAAAAAAAAAATAGCCAAAAATATGCCGCTATTGCGCTGTGCGTGTGCGCAGAGACCAGCGAGGCGAGGCGAGGTAATTTGCACGGTATCGGTATATAAAGATGATAGGTACGCAAATGACACTGCGAAGCTCGAAAAAAAAAAAAATCGCCTACGGCCGGCCTCCGAGAGAGCGAGAGATAAAAACTCTTCACATGTCCCATACCTCCCATACCTAACCCCTCTATCCTCGAGAAAGTTTCCTATGCGGGTAATTTTTTGACAAAATGCAGTATGTGTATGTACCTACGCGCGCGGGTTGCCACAAATTGGGTACCTAGCTACTTACCATACACCTACACATATAGGTAACCTACCTAGATATACCCTACCTAAACCTATTACTCGTACTTACCTGAGCTCGAACGGCAGCTAACTGAATTTGCGCTATTCGCAAGTCGTAACGTTTGATACTAATATCTTCTTGCAACTCGTTAACTTTGTTGAATAGGGAAGACTCCAGACTTCTATGAAAATAAGAGAAAATGAAAGAGAAACAGAAATGAAATTAGAACATAATAAAAAGCGAATCATGGACGTTTAGAGCCACTTGTACAAACACCAAGACAAGTACCTATACCTACTTACCTAGTCAACTTATGATGGTTGGGGTGATTAACTAGGTCTAGGTACCAAACGTAAGTTGACTTGTACTTGTACAAGTGACCCTTAGTTGGGTAGGTAATAGGTATCAATACCACTACTCAGTAGTGAGCTACGTACGTATGTACATAATTATATCAGACGATAATTAGGTATATGCGTGCACCAGGCACGTCTCGAAAGTAAGTCCCATTTATGTACTTAGTTATGGTGAATAAAGTGTAGGTATCAATACCACACTGTTTAGTGTTTTCCGCGGGACAAATGCATATTTACCGTTCAGTTTTTTATCTTGAAAAAACAATGCAGTAGGTACTGCAGTGGCGCAACCAACCCTCCCCCCTCCCCCCCCCCCAAAAAAAAACACCTCGGATCGATTTAAGGTACCTATTTAGTGGCTTTAAAAATGTGTTGATTTTCGCCTCCGAACCAGCGAAACAATAAAATTCTATGAAAATTAGCGTCCTCGAAGACGTATCTTTAGTTTGGAGAATGGAGAAAAGTCACAAGGAGGCAATTTTTCAGATTTATATCTTCGAGGACCTCAATTTTCCAAGAATTTCGCTGTTTTGCTACTTTGGCGGCGAAAATCAGCACATTTTCAAAATTACCTACTGCTCTAAATCGACTAAAACGAGTTTTAAGACGAGACTGAGGGAAAAACTCGAATTCACACGATTCTCCCTTCATTTTACCCGAATACGAGTAAGATCCCGTATAGAAAAAAACTAATGGTGATTAATGGTGGCGAAAAAACCATTAGTTTTTAGTGGTAAAACTATTAGTAACGATTAATCACCATTAGTTTTTAGTGGTAAAACTAATGGTGATTAATCGTTACTAATAGTTTTACCACTAAAAACTAATGGTTTTTTCGCCACCATTAATCACCATTAGTTTTTTTCTATACGGGATGTTCCTCCTTGAAAAATTCACTGTCATTTGTTTTTAATGCTCTTTGTACTCGTGTTGTTTTGAATAAAATTCACGTTTATAATTAAAAGGGAAAAAATCTCAATATTCCATAAAAATAGATTGACACCCTCCTCCCCCCCCCCGGAACCGTACCGAGGAAATTTGGGTCCCAGGGAGATAATCTAAAGGCGAAAAAAGGTCTTTCAGGGAATTTTAAACATCTATATTCGATGTAATTAGATAAATTTACCCCTTTTCCTCGCCCATGGCAAGCCCTAATGAGCTCCTTGAAAAAACGGGGGTTCGGGGGACCCCCTCTCTACACAGGCCTACAGCCTCTACTTCTCTCATGAATTCTCGCCCCCCCCCCCCCCAAAAAAAAAAAAAAAAAAAAATCTGGTTGCGCCACTGCAGTATTGACTAAACAGTAAACAGTGCAGTACTGTCACAAATACTACACTTACACTTACTTACACCGTTTTGTACATGTATGATGCGTTTTCTTCTTTATTCTTTTAATGGAGGACTTGGAAAAAAAAAAAAAAAAAAACATTCTTCATTTTAATGTACCTACTTGCAATTAGAAACCGAATACAAAGAGATATTTTCGAAAACAGAATACTTATGTAAACAAATTTGAAATTTCAGAGACCTGGTACAAACAAAAAACGAATGCAAAAATTTTTACGAAAATTGAACTAAAGATCTCTTATTAAATAAAAACCGCGGGGGGGGGGGGGAAAAAAAAATAAATTGAACTTAGATTCTTTCTTGTGAGTATAAGTAGGTAAATCAATTACTTAGTTGATTTTGTACATCGAACCGAATGCTCAAGATACCACGGTATGAATAAAAATTGATCAATTGTGACTGATTTTGTTCAAAATTAAAAAGTCTTTAAAATCAACTTTTGATCTTGAACGAAAATTGTACTTTGAATTAGAAACATTGTGGTATTGATACATATTATAGCTATTCATAATAATCAAGTAAAGCGTATAACTCAACTCGTGTAATAAGTAAGCAAACACGACACCAACTCGTGAGGATGTTACAGCACTCGCTTGCGGCTCGTGCTGCAAAATCCACACTCGTTGGTATTCGCGCACTTGCCCCGCTACCGTAGTTATATAGAGTAGTAAGTTAGGTACCTACTTAATATACCACTATTTTTCAAAAATACAGAAATGAAAAAAACGTAAAACTGTTGGTTGTACTTAATTACCTACATATAAGTTCGATTACACACATTAATTTCGAGTTTTACCAAGTACCTATTTTTTGTTTTTTTTTTACGTAGGTATTTGACCGACGGTTATTTGCCCCTAATCCAAACCGTGAGCCAACGACTTTATTACTTGGGTACCTACTCTAAAATACACCAACTTGTAACGTAGGTAACTTTGTGGTGTATGTATACTGTATAGTTTTTTTAGTGCTAAATCGAGTCTTTTTCGACTTGTTTTTTATTTTCACCGAAATACAAAATAAAAATAGAGGTTTGAGTTCAAAATTTTAATCAGTTTAAACGTTCAAAGTTACAAAACATTGAAAACTCACTTTTGTAAATTTGAATTTTTGAATAACTTTCGATCGGTCGCACGAAATCAAAAAATAAGAGCTTACACCAAATCGTCTCACGCTGGCTGTGATAAATGTCTAAATTTAGGCGACGCGACGCGACAAATGAGTGGGAAAATGATAGGTACCTACACCTACCAAATAAAACTCGGGAAATAATCAAACGTAGGTAGCTAGGGTGACAATGAAAAGCGTGGGTAAAAATTTTTTTCCGATTTTGAAATCGCTCACCCTCTAAAAAGTGTTCATTGATATAAACAAAAATTATTCCCAAAATCTCTCTCCTCCGAGTTGAGGTTAACACGTGCCGCCGAGCACTCAAAGTTGAGGACGTGATGTGCGAGCGTGTTCGATGTTACTCCGCCACGATACGCGGCCGCGGTGGTCAAGTTTTCAGCGTACGGGCTGCGTTGCAAAGGCGTTCTTACGCCCTTATGTGGGACAGGGGAGGGAAAGGTGTTCAAATTACTCCAACTCGATACAGAATCGTTTTAGATCATCTAAAATATACGCAATCTGTTTTGATTTTTTTTTCACTGATTTTATGGCTGTTGGAAAAATATATAGAAAAATTGATTTTTCCTCATTAATTTCAATGTTTTTAACACGAAAATCGGTTCTCAGTGATGAATTTCATGTACTTCTCATTCGAGTATTGTAAATCAAGGGTAATGCTGCTCAAATTTTTCAAAAATTTGCGGGGGTTTAAATTTTTGAGGGCCGATTGATAGCAAAAATCGTCGAAAATTATGTGAAGAAATCGATGCTTTTACAAGTTTTTTTAACACTCATAAAATCAGTAAAAAAAAATTTAAAACAAACTGGGTATATTCTAGATGATCTAAAACGATTCTGTATCGAGTTGGAGTAATTTGAACACCTTTCCCTCCCCTGTCCCACATAAGGGCGTAAGAACGCCTTTGCAACGCAGCCCGTACCTACGCTGAAAACTTGACCACCGCGGCCGCGTATCGTGGCGGAGTAACATCGAACGCGCTCGGACATCGCGTCCTCAACTTTGAGTGCTCGGCGGCACGTGTTAACCTCAACTCAGCGGAGTGAAATTTTGGGAATAATTTTTGTTTATACTAATAAACACTTTTAGGGGGTGAGCGATTTCAAAATCGAAAAAAAATTTCATTGTCACCCTAGTAGGTACCGCCTAAGCATACAGGTACGGTAAGTATAACAATTTTGCATTTTTCCCTACTACCCAACCTATCCGTGGACGGAATCGCGAACGCTTTCAAAGCTAACCTTTGTTGTATTCGCAGTAACGTATCCAACGAATCTTGAAGTTGTTTTATTTGAGCCTCCAATTTAACTGCGTCCGCTTTCAGAGTGTCGTGCTTGTCGCGTATCTCATTTGCACTCAGGTAATCGATGACCAGTTCGTCTTTCGGGAGTAACTGGGCAAGATGTTCCTTCAAGTAATCGAAACTCGTCGTCAAATTTACGTTGGTTGGTAGGTAGGTAGGTCTGTCTGTCTAGGTAGGTAGATAGGCAGGCAGGCAGGCAGGCAGGCAGTCGCATCGACATAAGTAATTACCGGGTGCTCGATTAATTCTGGCTCCTGCGGTACTTTTTGAGGTATCTAAAATCGTAAGTTGTCAATACTTCGCATTTGTTTACTTACAAAATGGAACAAAGTACCAATTTACGATTTCAACACAAAAAGTGTCGGGAGGAGCCAAAATTAATCGAGCACCCCGTATATGCTGCTGTCTGTACGTATATATGTAAATGCAGGTACATAGGTAGGTACTTAGGTAGCTAGGTACCTAAGTAGCAGAGTTGCGGAAACGGAACGGACACGTTTCCACGAAACGGTCAGAAACGTCAAATTTTGAGAAACGAAAATGGAAGCATACGTTTAGGAGAAACAGAACCCAAAGCTTGCGTTTTCGGTTGTTTTTCGATTGATTGAGGAGTTTCATTTCAAAACGCAACATTTTTTTGTTTTGCCCCCCCCCCCCAACCCTCGTTGAGGTACAAGTGCGAAATGACCCCGAAACATGTAGCTGGGGTCCTAAGCTTTCCAATGAGACCGTCCGGAGCCAAACCCTCCCCCCACCCAATTTTGAATGACAGTTTTTTTGCCATTTCCCAAAAATCAGGTTTTCAGAGATGTTGCGTTTTGAAATAAAACTCCTCAATTATTCCCTATTTTTTTGGGTTTCATTTAGGTACCTACTCACTACTTTACTTGATTGCTAAATTATTATGTAGGTGCTCCAAACAAAGAAGAGAAAGCGATTTTTGCAACTTTTTCATGTTTTTCGAATTCACAATGCAGAAAATTGAAAAAATTATTTTCGAGAAAAGTTTTATCGAGCTTTGACGAAAAGTAGCTCAAAGGCAATGCCGTAGAGCGCAAAATTCCCGATCGTAAATGCGCTGTTCGCAAGATTTTTTTTTTTGAAAAACTGAAAAAAAAACAGACATTGAATTAATCAAAATTGGACGTTGAAAATCTAATTTTCAATCCACAGATCTACTTCTCGCAAGTAAAATTTTAATCATCTCCTCTCCTGTAAGTATGTAGTGTACCTAGGTACCTACCTACTTACTTAGAAGTAGATACGTACATTCTAATCACAATGAAAATTTCAAGTCGTTATGCCTCAAAAATAAGCTTTAAAGCTCCATAGCTCAGCTTACATGATACATATACGCACAGTCGCACAATCATGTACCCAGTTTACACATGCTTACATAGGTCAAATACGGCGGGCGCAAAAATTTCAACCTGATCTAGGTACGGTATTCAATTTAACGAGAAAAAACGCGCCAGAAAAAATTTGCCAATAGATCGATAAATATACATAAAAAAAAATAACACAAACTCTTTGTACCTACAATCGCAACAGATATAGGCGCACCCAAGGGGGGCTGAGGGGGCTGGAGCCCTCCTCCTCCCCCCCCCTTGAGCCCGGAAAAAATAATTTTTTGCTTCAAAAATGAGAAGAAAGTCAGTTTTTTTGCTCTTTAAAGTACCTATATTTTTTCAAAAAATTTTCACCCTCGCTTCGCTCGGGCATTATTTCAGTAGGTACTTTTAGTTCAAAACTTGACAATTTCCCGTATAGAAAAAAACTAATGGTGATTACTGGTGGCGAAAAACCATTAGTTTTTAGTGGTAAAACTATTAGTAATGATTAATCACCATTAGTTTTTAGTGGTAAAACTAATGGTGATTAATCATTACTAATAGTTTTACCACTAAAAACTAATGGTTTTTTCGCCACCATTAATCACCATTAGTTTTTTTCTATACGGGTTATGATTGACTTTTCAGTCAAAAATCACCAAATTTTCAATAAATTCTCTGTTTGTCAGGAAAAATCGATGATTTTTGATTGAAATATCAGTGAAAAATGGCTCAATTTGAAATTCGACCCCCTCCCCATTTTTTCTCAAATTCTCAGTGCCTCCCTTAATTAATTTCTGGGTGCGCCTACGGCAACAGAGGAGAAGTTTGCTGAAAACGTGCGGAAACGGGAACGGAAACGTTACCAAGAAAGGGGGATTATTGTACCGAGAAACGGAAACGGGAACATGAACGGAAATGTTTTTTTTTTGCTCGTTTCTACAACTGTGGTAGGTAGCTAGAAGTAAATACATATGTACCTGGTAGCTGGTACCTTACCTATACTGATTTAGGTAAGGTACCGTACTGCAGGCAGGTAGGCAGGCAGATACTTACAGCGTTGGAGGAATAGTCCGAATTCGAGATCGTTGCGTTATCTTGATCTGCGACGGTGGTAGTAGCACTCTGCGGAGGTAGCGGATACACAAATGCTCGGAGTCGATGCGAGGGATGCGGCTGATTGGGTAACGGCGACAAATACTTGATAAAGTACGCAACATCTGTATTCGGAAGTATCGAACGACACAGAACGCTGATGTTTTCGTAGCGTTTGATTCTTTCGGCGCTCTGCATGGAACATAAGTAAACGAAGACGAAAGCAAAGATATTAAGTAAGTAGCGAGATTTTTTTTTTAGGTACATACGTACCTATATGTACCTATTATTGTATTCGTAGGTATGTCACACCTACGCATCGTCTCTTAAAAATAGGTGCTAAAACGCGGCGCCGTAACCTCGTCATTTGCCAGTTACCTACCCCAGGCCCGGCGAGAGGGGGGTACAGGGGGTACATTTGTACCGGGCCTGCATTTTAAGAGGGACCCGCATGAGGGGCCCTTTGAAGGAGATTGTTCAACTACCATACAAAAGTGTAAAAAAGTGTAGTATTTTGAAAAATTTTCTCCCTCGCTTCGCTCGGGCAGTAAATATTTCCATTATTATTTTGAAAATTGATAATTTTTCACTGACTTTTCAGTTGAAAATCTTTTTTTCCAATTGCAAAATTATTAATTTGTCAAAAAAAATCAATAATTTTGACTGAAAGCTCCTTGAAAAATTACTGTTTTAAAATAGGTACCGTGAAAAATGAGCGAAAAAAATCATCTACTGAAGCTAAAATTTCAGTTTTTTCAAAATTTTACCAAAAATTTCCGCCCTTGCGTCGCTCGGGCTATAGCATATTCTCTATTTTCAAAATTTTCATTCAATTTTGACCTGATCTAAAGAATGGAAAAATTCTTCTTTCTTGTTTCCAAATGTCACTTCAGATCATTGCTCAAGTTTATTTGAGAAATGAAAAAAATGGACTGAAGAAAAGGGGGGCCCGCAAAAAGCTTTGTACCGGGCCCGCATTTCCTCTCGCCGGCCCTGACCTACCCAACTTGAGGGCTGCGTAGATACGAAGATTGTTCCGTTCATCCTGGCGACGCGGTCTCTCCGTTAAACGTACTGTAGGTAAATAAATACATAGGTACATAGACAGACATACATACATACACATTACATTACACACACGGTAAGTAAGTAAGTAAGTAAGTAAGTAAGAGTAAGAGTAAGAGTAAGAGTAAGAGTAATTTATTGCAAGTACATCAGAACATAAGAAGGTAGGCAATAATATACAAATATACAGTGATATAGGTAATGAATATCTAATTAGACCACGTCTCAGTGTGCATGGCACGAACGAGAAAACGAGGCGAGAGACTTACTACAAACAAACAAACACATAAACGAACACCTACTTAAGACTTATAAAAATTTATTTTGGTCAGGCAAAGGAGCGCGAGGAGCAGAGCGAGCAAACGAGACACGATTAGGTGGAGTGTTGACTGAGACTTTAAAAGCCTAGTTACATTACTGGAAGTGTAGGTAATACTCGTAGGTACATATGTACGTACCTACCTAATTTCAATCTTGCGTTATATGCACATAATTTCAAACCCAAAGTGAATACCTACACCCCTGGAGTTCGAATCCGAGGAACTGACATCAACATCACAATAATATTGTAACGCGCGTTGCAATTTTAAAGTGCGGGGATTTTAGAACAAGTACAACAGAATACTTAGGTATGTACTTACGTATCATGATAACGGGTATCTTGCTAGGTACAAAAGTAGCGAGTAGATAATTATACTTGGATATGTTGGATAGAAAAAAAAAAAAAAAAAAAAAAAAAAAAAAAAAAAAATGGCTTGACACTGATCCTGATTACGTAACGTGGCAGGAATCGTACGTATACCATACGCGCTATATGTACTATACTTACTATGTACTTAGGTAGGTACCTAGGTAGCTAGGTACCGAGATATCTACGAGTAAGTACAAATATGTATTGTATTGTATTGTATTACGTAGGTACCTACTTTGCACGTTATAGATTCAGCTCCTTGCAAGACGGAATCTGATACTGTGCTGCATAAATCCGAATACACATCTTCAAGTTCCTACAAAAATTGTTTTTACTATAGGTACATACATGCTACATAGGTTCTTGGTAATACATATTATTCTTGTTGGACAAATTAGCGTAGGTAGGTGTGTGTGTGTGTGTGTGTGTATGTATATGTAGTGTAGGTACATTACATACCACAGAACAGTACCGGTACATTATATGTAGGTATATCTACTGTATAGGTAGGTAAATATTATACGATCAGTACAGATCTAGAAGTACCTAACCTACGCCTATACAAGTTTACAAACTACAGATGTTCATGATCTAACAGACCGTCTAAAAATGATCAACCGTCTATCGGCTAAATGATATGATTTTTCCGGGTGAGGGTGGGGCGGGGGGCGAGGAAGAGAGAGGAGAGCTGCCTATCTTCCCCTCTGAGTCCTCGTCGACGACACGACGCATCTGGTTTAGTTAGGTACATAGAATATTTTTACATATCAATACCCATAAGTAGGTACTATAATACCTATGTATTATTGCATGCACCATTTGTTTTCATTTAGCGCAGTGGCAATAGGCAATACTGCACGCTTCATTTCATAAGTTAGGTACCTATGTATAAAAAATGTTGGAGTTTGGAACAAAAAAACGCCGCGCTATTTTTCCCGAAGATTAAACCCAAAAAGGTCACCATTTAGCGGAAGACGGGGGCGCGGGCGGGGCCACCAGAAAAAAAGAAAAGAAACTGGCGAATGCGAAGGTAGGTATAGGTACTCAGGGGACCACTCTCGATACATATTATCTGGTTTTATGCAATAGAAGCTTTGCTGGCCGGAAGTGATGATAATGATGATGATGTTGTTGTTGTTGTTGTTGTTGTTGTTTATTGGAAATCGCGTTACGTTTTGTATGTAGGTAGGTCGTAGGTCGTAGGTACCTAACTAACCTATAGGTTCACTAAAAACTGAAAAAGAATCGGGACGAGACGAGACGAGACGAGACGAGACGAGACGAAAACTTTGAGAAAAATTACGACCATGATTATAATATTATATGACACGACGATGACGCTGACGCCAGGCGATGGCTGGCGCTGGCGGTCACTAAAACGACGTTCGCTGACCGCGGACCCGGACGGTCGCCCAATACCCAAATACAGGTAGGTACTCACTTACTCAGCGTCATGTCATAAGTAGGTATAGACGTAGAGGTACATTACACGTAATCGGATCGTGCATGAACACCTCTGACGTAACGTTACTAACGTAGGTAGGTACCTAGACATTCGTGAAACGAACCTGCAGTAGAGCGGGCAACGTTTCTTTACTGTACTGTTCCACCATACCGTTAGTAGCGTGCAGCTGTCTTACGTACGAATTGTGAGCATCGATGTAGTTGCTTAACGTCGTCGAGCTGTTGGGCGAAGACAGATGAGCTAAATACGCTGCTTTATATTCTTGTCGACACTAAATCACAAAAGCAAACAGGTACCTTTGTAGGTATGCGGGAAAATACATAATTATACGTATCTACCTATAGACGTACGGCTAAGTGGACACTGGACACTCGAATGAATGAACAAACAAATGAATTTTAGTACGAGTGTACATACATTAGGTAGTAGGTAGCTCGGTACCAACACCAACCTGCCAACCGAGTCTTGTAAATTTTGAAACTAACAAATAATCGCAAATAGACATAGATTGGTAGGTCGGTCTACGTAGCAGGTACATTACATATGTACTTGGGTGGGTACTTGTACTTACGCACCTACAAGACACCTATGTAGTATGTATCTAGTACCTAGTATACCTATACCTACCTACAAATAGTGTGCGTTAGGTAAGTCCGAGTACTTATCAACTAGGTACCATATCTCTCGTTAACATAAAATACTGTAATCCTTCGGTATTCAGGCTAACGTAAGAGGAAGGCGCAGGCAGGCGCGACGGCGCGAGCATTATTGGATTATAGGTACACTTACTTACATACGTAGTTACGCATACTTGACCCTTTTTTTTTTTTTTTTAAATTCGAACGAGTAAAAATCTAGGTAGGAATAGGTAATCGTTTTTACACAGGTAAGTCCACGCGATAGATAGGCAGACGAGTAGGTACTCACTTTAGCCAGTTTTTCTTCCGCTTTATTGATAATTATTTCGAAAGAGTCGCGATGGCCAAAAATTTTTCTCGCTTGCACTTTGCGATGGAATGATCTATCCAAGAGCGGTCTGGATACTTGTCTAGTGAACACGTTTGCGATATCTCCCTGAGCTTGAGAATCCACTTCCACTTCTTGCAGCAGTGATTCCCAAACATGAAATAAAGAACTTTGACAACTCGGTCTGCAACATTACCAAGCTAAAAGTTGTTTTACAAATGTCTGCTGGCTTCGTACCTACTCGTAGGTCTAGGTAAGTACATTAGTAGGTACTGGTACATGCTGTTGTAAGAGGTAGCGCTACCGAATACCTAGACCTACCTACCTACCTACCCAGTAATAGGTGGACAAGTTCAAGTACCGACCGGCGACCGGGTGCTCGATTAATTCTGGTTCCGCTGCCTACACCGCGCCACCCCCTCAAACCTTTTGCATTGAAAATCGTAAATTGGCAATACTTCCTTATTCCATAAAACATACCTGTATAGAACGAAGCATTGCCGAATTGCAATTTTCTACGCAAAAAGTATGAAGAGGGGGGGGGGAGCCAGCATTATTCGAGCACTCGAAACGATAGTCTACAGTCCAAGTGGCCGAACGTGAATTTTTCATATTCTGGTAGGTAGCGGACACTCCTCCGACTATATGTACATATACATATATGTCACATTCGCAGTTCACACCCCTTGGGACACGGGCATATTGGGGTGCTGCGTCCCTCGGTGAAATGCATGTTATCAAAGTCGTAGAATACGAATTTCATATCTACTAGAAAAAAAAAATTAGTGGGCGAATAGAGGAGAGAGAAATCCACTTTTTTTTTGCAATGAACAAAGGCCTCAACAAAGCCCTTTGCAAAAACCGCGTGACCAGAACAGAATTAGCACACTGTTTGTCGCCATCTTCGGCGCGTCCTGGGAAGGAAGAGAGACCGAAAACCATAATTTCGCTTCTCATTTCGTGTCACTCTGATATCCAACACGTTACCGATTTTACAAATTTCACCCGCGATGGGTTCTCTCTCCAAACGCGCGTTTTTGCCAAATTTCACCTATGATACCTCCTTCGTATCTTGCCCCTTCATCCAAAAAATTTATAGTACGAAATTAATATTCTACGACTTTGAAAACACGCATTTTGATACGTCACACGATATTTTTGTCAAATCTTCCCGTTGACCCCTCCCCCGCCATCTCTCATTGCATCCAAAAGTTGTTTTTTAGTGTGACATTTGTGATCTACAACCTCGAAAACATGTACATATTTTGATATGTCACGCGATATCTTTGCCAAATTTTTCTTTTGACCTCTTCCCACCACCTCTCAATTTGAGTCTAAAAATGGGTTCAAATTGCTCAAATTTAATGTTCATTAATAATTTCATTCTGTTCGAGAAATCTTGACCAATTTTGGTAGGTAGCAACCCATGTTTCAGATTTTTTGATAACTTATTTTCCAATTCAGGTTATTCAAACTTTGAAATTCCACCACTGCCAAAAATGATCAAAGGACCAGAATTAAAAAAAAAAAAAAAAAAAAAAAAGTACCTACCTAACTCATTCTTTGGGATGTTTTTAAGAGGTTTATGTTCAAATTTTTCAACCCAGTTTTACTTTTCGATCTCATAGCCCTTCCCCTCTTGATGCCACCGAAAACGCTGAAAAAGGTAAAAATTTTCTTAGGTACCTACCTATAGATAAGTTTTTCTGAATCCAAGATTTTTTCAAAATTTATTTCAAATAGTTTCTAAAGTTTTGAAACTAATTCGGCTACTCATGTTGTACTTATTTGAAGAATAAAACGGCTTTTAAGCCGGATTACAATGAAAAGTTTTAAACTTTTATTGTAATCCGGCTTAAAAGCCGTTTTATTCTTCAAATACATCAAAATAGTTTCTTCAAATTTTTTCTCGCTCAATGAGAGTTGGGAAACATTTTGAGGAAAAAATTTGAACTGAAAAAAATAAAAAAAACAAAAAACAAAATACCAAAAGGGGAAAAATTTGCTGGAAATGAAGTTGAAAATTAGAGGAGGGAGGGGATTGAGAAAACAAGACAATGTGCGATTGATTTAGTTTTCATAGTAGGTATCAAATTCTAGTTCTATTCATCTTCAATTTGATTTTCTAAATGACATTTCAAAAAATTGTGGGACTACCTGAAAAATTGGAAAAAAATGTTTACAACTTATTTTTATTCATTCTTCCGATTATACTTATTATATTATTATTATTATTATTATTATTTTTTTTTCATATCATTTTACGTACGTCATTTGAAAAATACATCGATGACCGATGACCAGAATGCGGCCGCGGCCTGGCGGATGATCGGACCGCTGATCGAAATGATTTTGAATTTATGATTAAGCTGACCAGACCGAACCGCATGCACGGGTCAGTTATCAAGTATTTGTCGGACCCGGACAAAACGCAAGGTCCGAGCGGTCCGACAAGCCTGATATTGAGGCACCGTTCACTGGTACGGCAGGTATTCCCGACGAGAGTAAAATTTTGAGCTAAACAAAACTCGTCTGAAAGTTCATCGATTGAAATTTGGCGAATTCGTGAAAAATTGAAATAGGTAAAAGACTAAAAAAATATGTATGTAGGTAGATAGGTAAGTATCTTTTCTAAGTAGGTAGAGGGAAGTATAGTTATTTGATCAACTGCTTTAGCTCGTAAAAACCACAGCGATTACCTGCTGGCAAGTATAGTATGTTTTTGACACAATTGCCCGGTCAAGGCACAATTTTCTAGAAGCAATCAACTGCAAAAAAATATACGTAGGTACTAGGTAGGTCTAGGTATGACGGTACGCAAAATCATCAGCCTTTGAAAAAATTTTCAATTCATCGCATGTATTCGACTTGGGGTAGCTGCCTGGTTATGCGGCTGTTATTTACACGCGATGGTAATTAATAGCGTTTCTTACCGTTCTTTTCTCAATTCGGCATTTTTTCCTGTAATTGGTAACGATTTGTTGAAGATTGGTCGCGTGCTCTTCATACGCTCTCGACAAGTCTTGGCTAAAATCGGACACTAAAAAAACACACACACACAAAAACAATACAAGACCAATAAGTAGGTACGCAAGGTAGTGGAAAGGTGCCCGAGTATGCGAGTAACGTTCAAGTTGTCATCATTAGGTAGGTAGTAGGGCTAGGTACCTAAGTATATTATACTGTTAGGTACTACGTGTACACTGTACCTACTCGTATGCTGCACTCCACACATCCACGCATGGCGAAACTTCACTTTTGGTTAAGGGGGGGGGGGGGGGGTGGGATCCACGAATTTGCCGACTCGAAACCTATGAATTTTCAGTATTTGCCGACTCAAAGTTCTACTCAGAACATGTACAAAAACCTCGAGTGAACATGCCGAATCTTTGGCGATCATCATTTCTTTTTTAAAAAAGAGAACTTTACCAACTACAAGCATTGAAAATAAAAAAATTCTTATTTTTTGTGCTACTTTTTTGGTTTTCAAAAAAAAAAACAATATTTTTGAAAATATTACTTTCTTCCGAAAAACTGAACATTTTCTAAAATTTCATTTGAGATGGCTACCAATTTTTTTGATTTTCATTTACGAGAAGAATTCATTTTTAAAAAATGATTGTATAGGTAAGTAGATTTACTGAGCCCGAGCGAAGCGAGGGCAAAAATTTTTGTAAAAAAAAGGCATTTCAAACTAAAATTTTTTCATATTAATTTATGTTTTAGTTTTTAAGGGGAGGTGATATTTTCAACCCATATTCTTAGCTTATAACATATGCATGTAGTTTTAATTTTATACTTATGCCCGAGCGAAGCGAGGGCTAAGATTTGAAAAATTGATGATTTTCAGAAAGGAAATAGTTCGTTTTGTAATGGTTCATTGTCTGAAAAATTTGCCGACTTTTTCCAAGATTTGCCGACTGATATTGGGGGGGGGGGGACACACCCCCAAAATTTCGGTATCTAACTACCTATCGGTTAGCGATGGCAAAATACACGCATTACTTGGACATGGCTAACATAAAATCAACAAGTAACGAACAATACGATAGGTAAAAGGCACCAAGTACATATTATAAGTATATATATATAAAAAAAAATGAATAGGTACACGAAATAATTTTTTGGGTCCTAAATATTCACAAAAGTATTTATTTTGCCTTCGTATTGCTTGGTCAATGTGGTCAAGCACCAAAAAAAAATCCACTGAATTGCGATGAAGATATTTTTCAAGTAAGGACGAAATCGCTGTTATTATTAAGTAGGTAGGTGCGAATTGAATCAAAATTTTTGTTTGAAAAAATAAAAGCGGGCCTCTTCGAATTTTAACCGATTAATCGTCTTTTTCGATTTATAATAAACCAACACTACCTAGCAAATTATTACCTACCTTATCTGAGAAAGACCAAAAAAGAAAAAAGAAAAAAAGAAAAGAAAAAAAGTGGAACATCAATGAAATGAAATCGAGTGATTTTTAGGCCGAGTGCCGATTCATCTCCAAAGTAAAGAAAACGTATCTAAGCAGGTAGTTTTCAAATTTGCTATCTGGTAAGAATAGGTATGCACTTCCCAGGGAAAAGTCATCAGGTCTGATCAGGTCTGAGCATGACTAAATAGCTCTGATCAGTCCTGATCAGGAAAGAAAAATGGCCGCGATTGAACAGACCTGAGCAGGCCTGGCGTATAATAGTCTTGCTCAGGTCTGATGAGGTCTGATCGTACCTAAACCACTTAATTTTTTTGTCCTGTTCATGCCTGATCAGGTCTGATCAGGTATGATCATACCTGCTCATGAACGGTCATTTTTCAGGCCTGATCAGACCTGATGACTTTTCCCTGGGTTGTGAGAATCACAAATTTCTTCATTGTTGAGTACCTAACTTTAAAAGTACCCAAGTACATTATACCTAGACCGCGCAGTATTTTTGCAATCTTTCAAAAGGTTTTTTTTTTTTTTTTTAAGAAATTAAGTAAGTACATATTTTTTGGAAAAATCTCGAGGAACACTCTATTTTAATATTTTTGAAAATCATCAAAGATGAAGGCGGATGTACGCGATAATTTCTAGAAACTTGACAAAACATTTTCCAATATAGATACCTCCCTAAGTGTAAGTACCAATGTACCATACATTAAGTATGTATAGGTAAGTACTAAGTAGGTACTAGCAAATATCCAAAATTGAAGAATCTATGAGCCAAATATGTAGGTACCTAGGTACTCGCGAGACTTTTGATGCAAAAAGTATAACTCTTGAAAGCAGTTCAAACAAAGGCAATTTCATGAGAAAAAAAAAACTGAACTAGGCAATAGGCATAGCTAGATACTTATGAAATGAAGAAGATTCGTAATTTTCAAAAATGATTATTTTGGGAACATTTATTTACCTAGGTATCGAGCGACGTAGGTATTAATTAATTAATTAATTTATTTATTTATTTTGGAAATTCAAGTCTGTATTTTGACCATCGAACAGAAATTCATACACGGATTTTAGTTACGAGTTGGTACTCGTATGTAGGTAGTTTGATATGCAATAGGTCTGCCCTAACGGTCGCGTGTCGATGTTGCTTGTTGCAGCACCACCGCACCGTAGCGTAGACGTCGCACCGCGAACGTTGTTTGCCCGCGCGCGGCAATGTTAATAGAATTGCATAACCAATTCGCCGCAAAAACGACGTCCACCTTGAAGGTGGCGCGGCGCGGCGCGGCGCGGCGCGGTGCGGTGTACATATGAATTGGGTACTCGCAAATGTACCGTTGTTGCTGTTGTTGTTTTTACTACTCGCTCCCTCTTTCCCTCCCTCCCTATAATGCACTTTTTTCTGCACCACTTAGCAAACCCAAGGTCAAAAAGCAATCAGATAGCTCGCTTACGTTGCGCATAGCATCTACTTATACATAAATGTAGGTAGGTACTCCTACCTACGTGTTGGTATTCGATGAAATATTTTGTTCATCTTACCTAATTAGTAGAATTTAATTCATTCAGTGATCTGCCCTTACATTTCACAAGTTCAAAAAATAGAATATTATTTTAGGCGTACCTAGGCGTTGTTTTTGGATCCAAAATTTATCTGGAGTGAACTTTTTCAACTTTTGCTATAGCTACTCGTGGAAATTTTGCTATAGATCATCCAAGTAAATAAGTACCTAGATATGCAGGAACTTGATATTTCGAGATTTCGTGCATTTGTGTCAACCTGCCTACCTGTACCTACCTATCTACCTATCTACCCACTCACTCACTCACTCACTCACTCACCCACCCGCAGGTGTACGCAATTTCACGCGCGTTGATCCAGATAGGTACATATATTATAATAAGTTTCTGGATTAAAAATCAACCGAAAGTTTTAAAAAGTACCTAACACGAAACGCATACCTAGGTCAGATTTGGTTGATTGATCGCTTTGCGTGTCGCTAAATTCAAATGCCTAATTGTAAGCACCTACTCGGGTATGCCCAATACGATGCAATACGCGTTACATACGTCCAAGACCTACCTAATAAGTGTAGTATAGTAAGAGCTCAAATTCGCTTTTAACGTGGATTTCTTCTGATCTCGAACCAACGTCGTCGAAATTTTTGCCAAAAGCAGTCTAATTTTATCGAAAGAAGCTCCGATTTTATTTTTTAAAATGTCGCAAAATTCAAGCCATAAATCATAAAATTTGGTGCAAATTTTAATAGGTACGTATTCAGAAGGAACGAAAATGAATAGGTAGGTATAAGTATCTAAGTGATAGACCTATGCGTACGTTTACGTTTACGTTTATGTGTATTGTGTACCTCTACCTATACTACCTACTACCTCCTACCTCCTACCTACCTCGCTCAAGCGGTAATATAGGTAATACAAGTTTGATAATTTGGGCGAGACGGCTCGGTACATTGGTAATTTAGTACCTACCTAAAAACTTGGCTTCATCGATCTATAGGTAGCAGGTACCTAGGCAATCATAGTTGGATCGATCATAGAAATACCTATCTCAGGCGCGTTCTACTACCGCAGATAGGTATCTATACTTGGAAAATAGCGACGAACCCATGTTCGGAGTTGTTCGATCAATGGACCGAGAAACGAATAGGACCGGTCCAGGGGAAAATCTTCGGACATGGTCATGCCTGCAAAACGGCGTACCATGTGCAGTACAACACGAATATACGAGTACATACCTATATAAGGTTTCCGAATTTCCATTATTAAGGCCAGGAAACTGCTCATGCCTGACCAATTTAAGGTGTCCCGTGACCGTGTCCCTTGAAAAAAATTCGATTTTTTTACGCGACGACACCTCCCCCCCTCCCCATCTACCTAACTTGGTTGGTTCCACTTGATAAATGTACTTCACGCAAAAAAAATTTTCAGCCCGATTGATGCATGTTAACCAGCGCCTAAAAGCGCGTTTTGAAAAATTGACGGAGCACGCTCGAGCTCTTATTTCTCCACTACCGGCACGCGGGGCGGCAACGAGACGCTAAAAATATCCCTAACCCTAACCCTAACCCTAACCCTACCCCTACCCCTACCCCTACTGACCCGGTGGCTCGAAGCTTAAAACTTACGCCGCGCCGAAGGCGTAGAAATGAAGATGGAGCGTTCGGGTAAGCCACATTTTATAGGCACCAGTTTGCAAAATTTGGGGAGGTAGGTAGGCCTTTTTCAAATCACCTACATGCTTCAATTATAAAAGTAGGTTGCTAGGTACCTAAGTAAGTCAAAGTAGGTAGGTAGGTAGGTAGGTAGGTAGGTATACGCGCTGTTTTTTAAAGTTTTAATGTAGATACCTAAGTAGAATCACGGTACCTATAACCAAGCGGATTTAGCCGCGCGATCGCATCTTACCCGTTTTGGCTAATTTAAAAGTAGCTGTATTGTACGCTTTCAACTGTTCGTTGAAGGACGGATGCGATAATTCTTTCAGGGAAGCGTCGTTCAAATTGGCCGTCGACATTTTGGATGGCGTTACGGTTACCGTTACGTTTTTTTCCGAGCCGGACTTGGCGTTAGGTTTGCGGTGTTTCGCTTTTTTCTCCGGCGGCTTAACGACAGAAATACTATCGACGAAATTCGCGTTCGTACTCGTACTCGTACTGGAACTGGCGCCGGAAACCTCGACCGTGCCACTACCGTTTTTTATATCGCTATTGATATTGGCGTTGGTGTTGATTCTGGTATTGGTACTGGTATTGGTATTGGTATTGGTATTGGTGTTACCGTTTACGTCCGCCGATAAAATAGCGAAACAGGCTTGGTCCACTGCTGTCGATCTCTTGATCGCCGACGATATCACAGATTGAGCTGATGCAGCTGCGAAAACGCAAAAATTTTACGAAATAGGGTTGGCGGGTTGTAAGTCTAGGTAGGTAACTCGTAGGTACGCAGTATCGATTGAATAAAAATTTTCATCTACCCGTCGCGTCGCGTATACCTTACTATGGCAGGAGGAGCGAGGCTGTTTCTTACTTTTATTTTGTAAAAAAAAAAAAAATTTATACCCGCGGAGCCGCATTTATCCCAAGAGTTGGCAGGTACGCACAGGGGCGTAGCCAAAAGGGGGATGTGACACCCCCCTCCGAGGACAAGAATTTTTTGTGAAAAATATCTTTTCTAGTGGTACATAGGTATACTTACTTATTGAAAAATCCAATTTTATCCAAGTTTCGCACTCGCGAAAATTTCTCGTTTTTCAAGTCTCTATACTCATTTTACAGCCATTCGAAAAAAAAAAGCTTCCCACACCACTGCTTCGTCCCCCTCCTCCATTCAGACGCTTCTGATTACGCCACTGGGTACGCGTCCTACACAGGTACAATGTACATACCTACTCGTGTACATACACAGTGCACACATACCTATCTACTGAGGTACCAAAATTCGATTGTTCCTGCCGTTAAGGAAATTCAAAATTTCATTCGTCCTATACGCGTACTTAGTTACCATTACCAACCCGTTTGGCGGAGACGCGGAGCCGGAGTGGCCCTGGCCATTAGAAGCAGATGGGGCTGATAGGCGAGAACAACGTGAACCCGTTATATATATGTAGGTAAGGTATAAATGTAGTAAGTACATAAATGAACAATATTGTACATGTAGTAAGTACGCTTAGGTACTAGGTGTGGGTACCTAGCTACCTACTTACTCACCTTTTCTTTGCAGAGCGATACAATGGCAACTGCAATGTTGGAATCTGGATTGGGGAGGCCGAGCTATTGTGAACTCTACTACGTCTTCGGCCGGAAAAATGACGTACATCCTTCGAGGCACAACATGGCGACGAAGACGTCACTGCGTCGCCACTCGATCACCAAATTTGTAATCGCCGCCGCCGCCGCCGTCGCCGCCGCCGCCGTCGCCGCCGCCGCCGCCGCCGCCACCACCACCGTCGTCGTCGTCGTCGTCTGCACCGCCACCAACCCTCCCACCGTTTTCCACGCTGCCGCCGCTGAGGCCGCCGGCGCCGCCGCCACCGTCGCTGTCGTCGTCTTTGTCGTTGTCGTTGTCGTCGTTTTCGTTCTGCAACAAAATTTCATGTCATCTTTTTACTAAATCGTACACATCATCACGTGTTACTTGCTTATCGCAATATCGTGACGCGACGCGTACGAGGTGCGTGAAAAAAATTGAAATTCGAGACACATACCTACGTATAGGTTTAAATACTCGGGTTGGTAAGCTAGGTACGCGAAAACAAATTTGAAATTAATTTATTTCACAACGAGGGAGAAAAATTGTTTTTTCTTCGAGATTACTTTTTTCCACTCCGACAAAAAAGCGCGAATTTAAGCACCAACGTCACCATTAACGTTGGCCAACGAGAGTTTGAATTACGTAATAGCCCTCAACTTTTCCAATTTCGGAAAAATATCGTTGGTACCTAGATCTACATATGAATAGGTGGGTCTATGTAGCGTACAAATGGTGAATTTTCTCAACTTGGAAAATATAATAAGTACTTACTAGTACAGCTACAGCTACACCTACGTATGGGCACTTACTAATGTGATAGGCGTAGGTAGGTACCTATACCTAGTAAATTTTTCCAAAGTGGGACAAATCACTGGTTTCATTGATTGATACCTAGATATGCATTTGTGACGCGTCATGAGTAACCGACCCTTATGGTGAAAACCGTGTTTTCGAGAAAAATGACAAAACAGGTTTAAAAAACTTGCCAAAAATGTGTTCTCTGATGTCTGAAGAACATTTTAAGCGCGCTTACGTTCGCCAAGTGGCCGGCGCTGGGTGACCGGATACGAACCTCAACCTCAAGTTCTCTGTCTCTCCAATGAATTTTTCGTGAAATTTTACCTCGGGATTAGGTACCAGTTTCTCACCACAGATTCATTTCTATACGTTTTCATAGCCGTAAAAATTGACAAAAGATATTGTAACCTCGATGAAAAACTTGAAGAGCTTCCTTCTCAAAAAGTCCACAGGGTCGCGGCCGTTTTCGGCACAAATCAAGATCAACTTCGTAGTGGCATAACTCGACGAGTTTTGCTCGGTCTGAATTGCGGTTTGCTCCATTCCATTCCATTCCATTCCTCTTGCATTTTTCTTTCAAAAACCGCCAAAAATTTCATTTTTGACCCGTTTCACCATAAGGGTCGGTCGGTTTCTCACGACGCGACGCGTCACATTGCATCTAGTTGGGACTTGGGAGTAGAATAATGTTCCACACTTCGAGGTCGTGATGGCAAATTTTTTCTACGAAATGCAGAAAAATCTCGAGAGGGTAACCAACCCTTCAACTGCCTATCGGTACGTCCCTGTCTGTATATCTATGTGTATGTATGTACCTCTACCTATACAGGCATGGCAAAGCACTGCGAGACCCGTTTTGGAAACGGTGCTATCACTGCGAGGCCCGATTTCGGGTCTCGCAACGACATGCCATGTAAAATGGTTTTTCATGATGTATGCATACTCAGGAGGCCGCAGGCGAATTTTTTTGGGGGGCCTCGCAGTGTCATTTGCATATCTTTATATACAATTTATGTAGGTACCTCGCCTCTCTGCACACAGCAACACAAGGAAACTTCAACCATGCGCCATTCGAATACGAATTGAGCTAGCGGCATGGCGCTTGCGCCGCGAGATTCGTCTCATTTTGGGCTATTTTTTCCGCTACACACATCGGCCTTAATACCTGACCCTTCATTTATGCCCATTTTTTGAAAATTCGGGTCTGACAGTGCCGGTATCATCTCCGTTTGCAAAGCGGGTCTCGCAATGATAGTAAGTACCATCCATATATAGTACATATGTGACAGTTGCATGAGATATTTTCTGTCCGCGGGCAGTTTTTGCTGCTAGCGATTGCCGCCTCGCGAAATTCAACCGCAAGAAATTATCGCCGCGGGAAATCGACCGCGAGAAATTCTCGTAATACCTACTATACCTAAATGCTCCACTTTTCTTTTGCCCCTTTATAAACCTTCGGTACGCAACGGGGCGTGGCGTAAACATCGGAGTACCGTATACTTATCACATTTTTTAAAATAAAAGTAGGTACCTACGTACCGGGCGCTCGATTAATTCTGGACTCCCCCAGCACGTTTTGGTGTTAAAAATTGTAAGTTGGTAATACTTTGTTTAATAGACAAATACAAAGTATTGCCAACTCACGATTTTTACCACAAAAAGTACAGGGGGAGTCCAGAATTAATCGAGCACCCGGTAGGTAGTGTGTAGGTAGAGGTACTATAGGTGTAGGTACCCATAAATATTTTTGCACGAAAAAAAAAATAGTAGGTAGGCAAGTGTATACCAAGCACCTTCCAAGAATAGGTATATGTACTGGCGCAGATGATATGTACCTACTTAGGTAGAGATTAAATCGCGCGCGCCACGCCATATTTCGCCCGCAGATCGCTTTTTTTCTTCTTCTTTTTTTTTTTGAAGTATAGCCGAGGACTCTTAACGATACTTGACAGTTTACTCAAACTGCTGTAACGTCGAGTTACAAGCACCACTCTCCTCGAAAGCCGCATCTCGAGAAACGAAATAATACATCGACATAGAATGTAGAGAGGTACCTAAACCTATGTGTAGTTGGTAGCTGGGTACGTCTACGTACTACGTATAGTAGACGCCCGCCCGCCCGCCCGCGCCCGTCGCGTCGCCTTTGCGTTTCCCGCATGTACGCCACGCCTGCCTGCGTCCTTTGCATCGAGCCCATCCTACCATCTTAGCTGTGAAGTGTAAACTGAACTACCTGGTACCGTACCATATTCAACCACCTTCCTATCTGCTTCAGTAGGTACCTAGGTACTGAGGTACTCATCTACCTACCTTTCCACTCACCTACTCAAAGACAGCATATGTATGTAGATGTACCTAGCTACCTACATAGTGTATGTACCTATGTATGCATTAGGTAACTACTACCCGCGCCCACCACGCGAATAAAAGGCGAGTAAGCGAATAAATTAAAATGAAAATCAAAGACCAAAGACGTAGGTACCCAGTCGGTGAAGGAGTATTGAATAATAAGGCGAGTACGTAAATATGTAAGCAAAGAAACCGAAGAAGTAGGAAAACAAACAAATCAAGATGATAGCAAAAGGGATAGGTAAGAAAGGTATCTAACAATTGAAAATTTGAGAAAATTAGGGGGCGGGGTCAAATTTTAAACCACTCATTTTTCACTGACCTTTCAGTCAAAAATCATCAGTTTTTTCCGTCAAATTGGGAATTGATTGAGGAATCGGTAATTTCGACTGAAATGTTGGTCAAAAATTATTAAATTTTGAAATAGGTAGGTAATATTATTAAAACACTGCGAAATTTTGTACAGAAAATATGTAGGTACTATTTGAGAAGCAAAAAAAATGCACTTTCAAAATATTTTTGCCACAAAAAATATTTTCTCCGAGCTTAAGGGGGGGGGGGCTCAAGCCCACTGAACCCCCCTGGGTGTGCCTATAAATATGAGCAAAATAAAACAAATTGATAAGAGATTAAGGGAGGAGAGAAAAAAGTGAGGGAAAAGAAAGAAACAGTAAAGAAATTAGACTGAGTATAAGCCTCAAAAGATTACATATCTGACCATGGACGCATCCAATATCCATATGCGGAGGAGAAGAAGGGGAAAGGGGGAAAGTGACTCCAATGTGAAACCAGAAAGAAGAAGTAATTATGTATGTCTACGTCCTTCGTCCTTATTTATCACCGAGCAAAGCGAGGGTGAAGCTTTGAAGGAATTGGATTTTTAGTACCTGCATAAAGGCTATTTTTTAATATTTTAACGCTTTAAAAATTCTTATTTGATGTAATTTGAAGGGGGGGGGGGTAAGAAGGTAGTCATTACATAGGTATTCACAATCACAATCAATGTTGTCGGAAGCTTTTTTGGAAGCTAGGGTAAAAATTGATAATAAAAACACGGGGTACCGTATCTGATCAGAAGTATTTTCAAGAGAATGGACTACATAAAAGGAGCCTGTTGGTGAAAATATGATTTTGTTCATGCACGAGCGAAGTGGAGGCGAAATTTCGAAACTAACGATGAGTGAAAATTTTATGGATTTCCCACTTGGAAAAATGATAAATTTTCAGTTGAGAAAATGATAAATTTTCAGTCGGAAATGACTAATTTCCAACTGTCCGATTTTCCCAACTGATGTGTTAAATAAATTTGCTCAATTTTTCCAACTCGCAAGTGAAAAATTTTCTCATAGGGGAGCTCCCTCACCCCCCCCCCGTTCGGTACATCACTGGCAGGAGGAGAGGTGGTATAATCCTCTCCCCCTCCCCCAATGACAAAAAACATTGTTTTTTCTCTCCCAAAAATACAACATAACTCTAAACGTGCCCGAAGTGAGGGGGAGGGGGCTCAGAAGGCTGGAGCCCTCCCTTAACGGTGGGGGTAGCGTTTTATCTTCGGCAGTAGGAATTTTAGTCGTTTCATTTCTTGATTAAAATCACTGATTTGAAATTTGATCCCCTCCCCCCAAGTAGGTGGTTGGTAATTTTTTCGGGAGATCCTGTCTTTAATGCAGGGATGACGCGATTCTCTCAAATTTGCGAATCAAATACTTTTTTTGCGATTCGTCGATGTTTCTGAATCCGACTCCTTCGTTGCGATTCGTTCTGAACGGAGAATTCGATACATTTTAAAAGAATCGCGATTCCCTAAACTTCAGCGATCCATTTTCGCGATTCCGATTCTTTTTCTTGCAATTTTTACAAAAATCGTTGTAAAAATGAAAAATTTCAAAAATAATTGAAAAAAATGAAAGAAGAAATAAGAAGCAAATCGTACCGTGTGCCTTTCGTTCACGATTTTACAGAATACAACAAATTATTTCATTTATTTTATACCAAAATTTTAAAAACGTGAAAGAAAAAGAATCGCAAAAATGCGAAATTGAATCTCAGGTGTTTAATTTGCGATTCCTCGAAATATAGGTATTGGATTCCCTAAAATGCGATTCTTCATAAAATTGGAATCGGATTCGACTCGCGATTCACCATGCGGTTTTTTTCTTCGATTCGAATCGCGTCATCTCTGCTTCAAGGTAACCGAGTTCCTACCTACCTACCTACCTACCTACCTACCTACCTACCAAACTTGTAAAAATCGCGGCTCCCTATATGTAAGTATAGGTACCTATTGCATATTTTTTGTTCCACATGCAAACGTACAAAAGTTAGTTAGGTACTACATACATATAAGTGTGTAGTGTAGGTAATATGTACCTACGTTATTGGGTCAAAGTCAGTTCGTGGAAGATTAGATCCCCCCTTCCATCCTTCCAACTCACGAATTATTTGATTTTCCCTTTAATTTGTTTAAGTTAGTCTTAATTTATATCTTGTCTGTGAACCAAGTATAACCTTTTTTTTTTTTTTTTTTTTAATTGTGCCACAATTCACTTGGTGAGGCAATTTATTACAATACCATCTCCATCATCCCTTGTACCGTAAGCTTACCACTCCTCACCCCTAATAAGCTCACGGCATAAAGGGGTGATGGAGTTGGTACTGAATAAATTAGTCTCACCAAAAAATATGGACTGTGGCACAATTGAAAAAAAAAAGATCAAATTTGAACATTTCCGCTAATTTTTTAATATTACATAAGTAGGTACATATGTCAGACATTTAAAACCGTGAAAAAATGTAGTTTGACGAGGTTTTGTTGTAAGTTTGAGAAGTTGAGAAGAAAAATGTGGATAGGTACCTAGCTACCTACGACGTAATGTATCGAAATTTGTACCTATCGACATTTTATCGTCGGAATTGGAAAATCCCCTGTTGGGCGCGAAAGAAGTTGCGAGACGTGTTGAATTGTTGAACGATCGCTGACTCGAGACTCGTTATTTTTAAAAATGATGACAAGGGGAGGGGAAGGAGCCTAGGAGGTGGCACCTCGGTGCGCAACAATTTGTGTAGATACGGTAGGTGTAGGTATCTAAATCTTAATAGTACAAGTACATACCTGATGTACTACCTACGTTTCACTCGCATCTTCTCACTACGCGTATCAACTTTATAGTATGTATAATGTACTTACCGCTGGGTAAATGAGGGTACCTAACGTGCTTTTACGCACCCGCGATACTCGAATACCTACTCGCGGTATCTAGATGGCGAGCCGAAGTCGAAGTAGGTAGCTAGGTACCTACTACCTAGCTACCTACGAAGTACGGCGCAGCGCGGCGTGGCGTGGCGTGGCGTAACTTCAACTTGAATGTTCGCGTTCGCACGCGCGTTTGTACGCGGTAGGTACCCGACCGGACGATAAATGAGCCGAACAAGCTAAGTGCGTAGTACATCGGCAAATTCGTGAGGAAAAAAAATCACGCAATCGGTTTAGCTGTATCTGTACCCCCATTTCATTCAAGTAGGTACGCAGGCAGGCAGGCAGGCAGGCAGGTAGGTAGGTAGGTAGGTAGGTAAGGCACCTAATCAGGTGGACTATACGCAGAATAATTAATGGATATCGCAGTAGGTAAGTGTATCTCCAACTCGTATGCATGCGTGGAAGGAAAGTCTGCTGAATGCAGCGCAGATGAAGATGCCGGTAATTATTTTCCAACTCACGCCTGGTAACACTGACCAGCAGCTGGCGAGCGACATACGGCCTAAATTAATGGTCAGTGTTGATAAAAGTGAATCGCCGGGCGTCATCAGACAGCAAGCCAGCCAACTTTGGCACGCATAGTCAAGTTGATGCCAGTAGCGAGCGATGGGATAAATACTCTTACGCGTATTCACTACCGGTAGCAGCACAGTGTACAGTACGCGAAGGTCTAGGTACGTATTGGAAGCGCACAAACTCCTGTACGCACGCACGCACGCACGCACGTACACTTACATTACGAGGCGAGGCGAGGCGAGGCGACGCGACGCGACCCAAGAAAATCGCTCAAGATACCAGCAATTACCAGTGCTCTACCTACCTACCTACCTACCTACCTACCTACCCACCCACCCACCCACCCACCCAGTCGCCCAGCTAGCTTAGCTACCTACTACACGATGCAATCGTCGTTGACGTCATAATTTAAATATTCTTGCCAAATTTACCCACACTACTCTTTTCGTCGCTACTTGCCTACTACTTCATCTTCAACCGTAGTGACAGTGACCAGAAGATGTCTTGCGTTCGTCGCGTCATGGTCGTCAAAATCGTATGTAGGTAGGTCTAGGTATGTGTCGTGTCCCCTGTCCCGTGCAACGTGCAAGGAAAAGATACCAATACCATACCATACCATACCATACCATACCATACCATACCTAAAGTCGGATTTTTCAAAAATGGATATTTTTCATATTTTTGCTTCGATGATAAGGAAGACTATGCGAAACATTCTATGACTTGGATGTGCATTCCAGATCATTGTTTCGTCGGTCGGCGAGATATAGGCATTTGAAAATTAGAAAATTGTAATTTTCAAGAAAGAAAAAAAAAACAAATCGAGAAAAAGACGTACGTTTATAGCTGCATGCGTAGAGGTCTTCTAAATTCCAAATGGGGAAAAAATTGAGAAAATCGCCCATTAATCATATTTTTGGCTTTAGCGCAAAATTAATGCCTACCTATGTTTTGCGACATTAGGTAGGTAATAGGTATGGTACCCTCTCCCTGCACGGTGCACATATTATTCATTTCATAACCGCGCGCCCGCCCACCCCTTCGCTCGAGGGTAAGGGATAAGTACTTCACGCCCAGCTACAAGTAGGTACCTACCTAGGTGTTGGTACTGGATACCGGTTTCTATGTGTATGTAATTACATATGTACACTCATGTAGGTACCTAGTACCTACTATCTAGCTACATACTATAGAACAGGGATACCTCTACCTGTTCAAGTTTAGCGAGTTGCGTTGCGTTGCGTCGGGTTGGTATGTAGTTTGGCAGATGGCTATCGTATCTACCTATACCATTACCTAATAGGTACCTACCTATCCCTATCGTTGGCTGATAACACTGTTCCGTCTGTTCTCTTCTGTGTGAGCAAGTGAATCATTTTGTTTTCGAAAAATAAAATGGGTGCATCGTAAAATGAGGAATTGGCAGAATCGGTGTCAAATAATTTTGATTTGTGCTCACTCTGCACCGCTGGCGCTGTGTAGGTCTATAGGTACAGTTATTATGTATTTTTAATTTCTCACCCGAAAAATTTATTGTGTCGAAAAATTTATTGTGTAAGATTTTCAGTTTTTTCCTCCCCTCCCCTTCCCTCCCTTCCCGTCCCCTCCCTCTATACTACACGTGCCGCCAGCGCACGGCGCCGCGGCGCCGCTTTGTTTTTATTTTCGATCGGCCAAACGAGCGACTCGGCAGTCGGCACTCACTCGGTAGATGTACGTCTACGTATGTAATGTAGGTAGCAGGTACCTAAGCCACCAGCACGCTCAATATTGGAAAAACGATTTTAGCACGATTGAATTCACGTACCTACCTACGTAATGTAGTTCAAAAATGTTACTAACGCTAACCATGTACGAGTAGGTATTACGTAGTGCGTACGCGTGCATAGGTAGAGGTACATGAACTACATAGGTACACGTATACATAGAACATACTACCTGAGCGCCAAATTATTTCGCGCGGAGTGGCGGTTCGCAGTTAGAAATGGGTAGACGTTTGTTGCTTGATGCTACATACATGGCGAAAGACATTTCAAAATTTGGTTCTAAATTTTGTAACCATGTCGCATGGAATTGAACAGGTGAGAATGAAAATTGGGTCAAGTCCATTTTTCGCGCTTTTCAGGAAACGTGAAAAACTGTTTTATGCATGCATGTAGGTACGTAGAGGTATACACTATACAGGTACTAGGTACTAGGTGTAGGTAGGTAGGTATTCGAAAAGTGCAAATCCGTGGAAAACATTTTTCAGGCCATCAAAAGGCGACTATATGTATGTACTTCTACTAGAGACGACTTTCAAGCCTATTGCGGGGAAATTTTTTTCAATTGTATATTATATAGTATAGGTAGGTATACCGGAAATGTGGCCGAAATACCCAAACTTTTGGACATGATCTCCTTTTTCGTTCCAAACGGAGAAAAACTGAAAACGGTTGCAAAAAGTTGAGCGTCAAGACTTATAACCGCGCGCGTATTTGTTTCATTCTTTTTTCTTTTCTTTCTGAAATCCACCGGAGCTATGGCCAAAAATGTAAAACAAAAAAAGAGGTAGGTAATTTTTTTTGAAAATTGTTATTTTTCGGGTAAAAATTACGTTATTCTGAGGCTAGATTTCTTTTTTTCATTTGTACTCGAATATTTGTTTATTTGTTAGATTTGACCCTTCAGTGTCTCCTAACCCCTTCCTCTCCCAATCTTGGGACAAGGTACATCTACATAGGTACCTATGTTACCTACTAAATTAAAATAGCGTGTGACATACCGATTGTCACTAATTTGAGGTCGTAGAATTCGAATATCGACTTGCTTTTTGATTTTACCTACTCCTTTCCCGTTGCGATAACCGAAAGATATGTAGGTACGAATAAGTCATTAGAGAACCGGTTTAGAGCAGAGGCAAAGGAGTAAAATCAAAAAGTGAGTCGATATTCGAATTCTACGAAGATCTTGTGCGATGGCGATTGTAATTCTGATTTCTGAATAGTCAAAGGGAATTACAATTCATAGGTAGGTAGTGTTGCCGTTTTGAAATTGGAAAATTATAAAATGTTGCGGGCAGATGAAAAACGTGAAAGTCAAATTTAAAAGAAAAAAAGAAATGACGTCTTTATATGTACAGGTAGGTACATTTTTGCTGAGAGGAGATGAAAATCTTCGTATTTTTCGGGCCAGAATCGGGTGAAATTTAAAAAAAATGAAATACTAACTTATCCCGTGGTCCGCCGAGCGAAAAGAGGGCGAAAATTTTGGAGTAGGTAGATACCTAAATACACGTGAAAATTTGAAAAATGGTCTCTTTTAAAATTGCTCGATTATCGATAATTTTGGGTTTGTAATCGATAGTTTGGCAACTCCTTATTTTAAATGCATTAAAATGGTACCTAACGTGTTTCAATAATTGCGGCTTCCCACGTGGAATAAAATACTTGAATAGGTAAGTACCTAAGTATTAGGTACACTGTGCACAGAAAATGGCACAAACAATTATGTGATGGGTAGTTGGGTAGCTACTATAACTAACAATTGGATTCGGTTGCCACACAAAGTCGGTGTGTTGTGAAAAATAGTAAACAGTGCACCCTGTAAATGATCAACCAATGGGTGAGCACTTGATCAGGTATCTTTCATCACCGTCTTCAAAAGGTTCTAAAAAAAAAAAAAAAAAAAAAAAAAAACAAGAGCTGCCTATACTCGAGTAGGTAGGTGGACATGTACATATTAATGAATTGTAAGCCACGCGTTTGGCACTCACGAAAAGTTATCCCAAGCGGCCGAAGAAAATTTTCGATTCGATTTGGAGATGACGGAGTGGAGTGGAGTGGAGTGGAGTGGAGTGGAGTGGAGTGGAGTGGAGTGGAGTAGAGTGATGAAAAGAATCGAACCTCCATTCAAATTCATCAAGTTTGTGATGCGAAATTTTTCAACCTGCTCGCCGAGGGCCAAGAAATAAATCCAACTTGGAGCAGGTCTTCGGTTTAGGGTGGTGTAAAAACTGAAACCGCAAATCTTACTGTTTCAGGCCATGTGCCATATCCGAGGCTTCCACAGTTGGCCGCACTACCCAATTTAACCAGTGACAAAAAGCAGCGTTGCGTTGTTTTGTTTTGTTTGTTTGTTTTGTTTTGTTTTTTTTTTTGAAAATGCCCTCGGAAAGGGGAGGGGGTGCTTGAAATTTTTCTGGGAGGTCCCGTACTCGATGTAAACTACCACACAAATTTTTGGGTATATATACATATATATGGTATATTACATTATATCTACCTATATCTATTGTAGGTGGGTACAATAATTATTCACCAGTCAAAAGTCAAAACGAACGCCTACGCCAAGCACACAGGTGTACATACTTTTACACTAGACTAGTGTAAAAAGTGTAAAGTGTAAGTAGACCAAACAAACAAAGCTAGCAGGTCTATGGTCTAGGTACCTAGCTACCTACACCTATTAGCGAGTTTGTTTAGAGGTATTTTTCAGTTCTTTCGTTGCTTCGTAGATTTTTTTCACGTTGGCGTCGTCATCACGATTCGCGAAGCGACGATCGAGAAACATAAATACATAATACATAATACATAGTACATATAGGTAAGGGTACCTACATAGGTAGTTAGGCACTAGGTACCCAAATCAAAAGCGATCACCTCGGCGCCGCGCCGCGCCGCGCAAACTTGAGCAATTATTTACATATGTAGGTACCATTTATCTACCGAGGCGACGCGACGCGACGCGACGAAGGTGTAACGACGCGGATAGATACGGCTTCGACTTACAGGTACGTAGACCTGTAGGTATAGGTACCTACGTATTTCTTATCCGCATTTTCCTAATTACTTACCTCATTTTCTCACTTGTTATTTTCTTTATCGTTGTTGTTCGTTCTTTTTTCCCCCTACGATTCGAATTTTCGAGGGCACGTTACAAAGTGAATACTTATACCTAGCTATGGTGAGTTGATTAACACTTGAGCGTGGTAAGAAAGAAGACGAGTGCTTATTACGCAGGAGCTAGGTACGTGCGTGGACGCGAGTAGGTAAGTACAGTAGATACATGTAGGTAGATAGGTAGGTAGGAAGGTAGGTAGCTGATCCGATCCGATCGGTCAAGTGAGTGATGAGTACGTTCGTTGGTAAACAGATAGGTAGGTAGGTAGGTAGGTACCAACATGGATGCAGTAGGTACTTGCGTAAATACCTACCTAATTCATACAACTACCTATGTAATGTACCACGGTGATGTCGGAGAGTGGGGTGCAGGTGGTGCATTGCACCCCCCCCCCCCCCAATCACACCAGAGAAGAATTTTCAAAGCATTAAAACAAGGGAAAATGTCATTTTTGGGCATAAAATTTCAAATTTTTTCAAAGCTTCGCGAATTAAATTGCAATTATATACTTACCTTATTCAAAGCAAAAGTGCGAAAAAAAAAGGAGACATTTTTGCTCCCTCCCCGGAAATTCTTCTGATTTTCGAAGTCTTTGTAGGTACTCTTGTTGCACCCCCCCCCCCCACCCCCCTCAAAAAAAGCTTCCGACGCCACTGATGTAGGTACCATGTATCCTACGTATGTACTTGTAGATGAGCACAGATGCAAGTAAGTATGTAAAACCAACGCGGGCGAGTTTCAAATGAAATCGATCGGATCGATTCGATTCGATTAAGAATTCACGACTGGGTAATTCACATTGGCTGTGTCCGCGTTGGATACTTAGGGTAGGTAGGTAGGTAGGTAGGTAGGTAGATGATAGGTGATAAATTACTTCGCTGATGATCACGAAATTCGAGGCGAGACGGAATATACAAATGAAAAACGATCAAATGGACGACCGAAGACGACGACGCGGAAAAATGATGAAACAGAAACACACGCTGGGCGCTGTAGGCATCGGCAGGTGGCAAGCGGGCTGTATTAGGTCTTAGGTCTAAGTAGTAGGTAATAGGTATTATGTATGTATGTATGCCTATATTGTATACTATGCTACGTGAACCAGTACGTACGGCTAGGTAAATATCGCTTATCGCCTCTGGTCTCCGGCCTCCGGCCTCTGTAACGCGACTATTATAAGCATAAGCATAGGCAGTAGGCAGCAGGCAGCAGGCACCAGGCACCAGGCACCGGATGAATGAAATGTAAAACGAGCGGGCGGTACCCAAAATACAGTTCGGTACTATATCGCTAGTAGATAAACGTAATTGAAAAAACAGTAACCACAACGACAACAGCAACAAAATAAAAAAACCGACGTCGAAAAAAAAAACGCGTACGCACTTACGCTACGGTAGATATTTATCCGCACGCTACGCTACGCTACGACGCCACGCCACGCCACGCCACGCCACGCCACGCCATACCACGCCGCGTCACGTCAGGTCGCGTCGTTTCTCGTTATCCACCTCGCGCGTACCGTTCGCCGTAAACAAAACAAAACAAAACAAAACAAAACAAAATTACCTATAGGCGGTCGCGCACACCGCACACACGTTAAATAGAGCTAAGAAAACTTCGCGGCTGAACCGACGCGACGGCCAGCTATAAGTAGGTAACTATAATTAACGGTTGACAAACGAATAAAAATAACGCTATAGCGATGACGAAACGTACGTACGTTCTCGCTCGCTCGCGTTCTTACGTGCAACAACCGCCGACCGACCGCGAACTATCACTCGACGTGGACGCTGACAACCGACGCGACGGCAGTCGACATCGACACTGAGGCAAGGCGGTAGGTGCCGACGCCGACTACCGATAGTGCGACTTGGTCGTCGACGTCGGTGTGACGCGCGAGCACCAGTGCGTACCCGTACCGGATGGCGAAATAGCGAAAGCGTCGTTTTCTCGTCGCTCCGGGCGGTCCGCTCCGGTCCGCTCCCGGTCCCGGTCTACGCCGTCGCGCCGAAATGCAAATTACCGGCGAATCACGTGGACCGGGGGAGGGGCAGGGGGAGAATGAAAATCCCAATCCAAAATTGGCGCGGCGATGACGCGAGGACGCGACGACGAACCGCAAAATGCGTTCGCCGCGTAGCCAATTGTGCGTCTACGTACGGTAGGTACATGTAGGTGTACCTAGGTACATAAGTATAAGGTACTCGACGTCGACACACGCGATACGACTGTCACCAATGCTTAGCGTAGGTCTAGGTAGGTTGAGCGGTAGATACGAGTAGGTCTAGGTATGCATTGGTGCTTTCCGCTTTTACCTCTGCCTGCCTTATCTATGTACACTGTACAGTACATACCTACATATATGTATAGGTAGGTACTCGTTTACGCAATACGCAGGTACCAGTACCAGTACCAGTACTAATTATTCCACGTATAGATAGCAGGTACCTGTCCAAGTGTCTACCTGTACCGTGTACCGTGTACCGTGTACCTCTACCTACCACCTGCATACAAACGACCTACGACCTACGCCTACGCTTGGGCTAGGCTACCGGCTACCTGTGCAGTGTGCACTGCACTGCACTCTCGTCTCTCACACTGCTGCGCAAACCGGAAACGAAATAGGTAGGTGCGCGCTTAGCAAATATGTAGTACAATGACATATATGCTGGCAGGCAAGCAGGCAGGCAGGCAGGCAGGCAGGCAGGCAGGCAGGCAGGTAGATAGATAGGTGTAGGTATTGTAATACCGTCCGCGAAAGTGAGCCTTCTCATGACGAGCGTAAATTTGCGAAACGAGCCGAAGGCCATGGCCAATGAGCAAAATACATATGTACCTACGTAGGTATATACGCGAGTCATGAAAATGCTGGCGGCCGCGGCCGACGCTCGTACGGCGAGATAGCTTCATACTGTATACCTACAATGTACATTTATGTCTGTCTACATACGTACGTTTCGTTTGTGCAAGTTTGTTGCACTTTTACACGGTACCTTCTGCAGTGCACTACTGTACCTAGGTATGTTTTCGTGCGCGCCGTCCGAAGACTGACGAGAAGTAAGCATAAGCATGAAAAACACTGAAAACCGCGTTGATATTTCACAGCTCCAACGATGAAAAGACAAACTTAATTGCGATCCGCAAATTAGCGACGAAAAAACGTAAGCACTGTACCTACTTTCGATACAGTAAGTAAGTAAATAAGTACAAATTGAAATCATGTTTTCCCAGGGAAAAATTGTCAGGCATGAGCAGACCTGAAAAATGGTCGCGATTGAGCAGGCACGATCGCACGATCGCACGATCATACTCGATCAGGCATGGGCAACACAATTTGAAGCCAGGTTTGCACAGGACTGTTCAATCGCGGCCATTTTTCTTCCCTGATCGGGGCTGAGCAGGACTTTTTAGCCATGCTCATACCAACCTGATGATTTTTTCCTGGGTGGTTTTGTTTTGTTTTGTTTTGTTTTGTTTTGGTAGAAACTGCGACTCTTATAGGGGTAAAACGACCGAAGAAATCGATTCTTGCTATCTTGGTCTCGTCCTAGAATCAGTGATGGAAAACCGGAATCGGAATTGGAACTGAAAATAATCTGAAAATTCGTACCTACCTATAGGAAAACTGAGAAACTGAAAGTGGAATTGGAACTGAAACGATGAAAACTGAAAACTGAAAACTTGAACTGAAGCTAAAATGAAATTTCAGTTTCAAGTACCTAACTAAGTAGGTATATACTTACCAATGCTAGCATTTTTTCGCCAATTGCGATTTTCTTCCTTTTTTTCCTTTTTCCTTATTTATGTTTATGGTACCCAGTCGAAATCATTTATCTTCTCTTGGTTCTTTTTTGCATGTTCATCGTTCATCGTTCATCACACATACACCAATAGGTATTTTTTTCGAAAAATTCAGGGTTTTGTCGAAAAATTTTCAAATGAAGTAAGTATTAGGTAAAGAACAGAAAAAATTCAAAATTTCGAATACCTATACTTAGTTGACTTGAAAAAGTCGGAAATTTAGGTTTTGAAATTCACTAAAGCACAATATTCAATTGGAAATATTGAGAAGTGGAACTGGAACTAGGTAGGTAAGTAATATCATTTCAGTTTTCC
>JAZDXF010000185.1:0-62177 GCA_038380155.1 Pseudococcus jackbeardsleyi
TTGGTTAAAATTGCTCAAATATAATTTTCATTGGTAATTTCGTTCTCGTCGTGAAATTTTAACCCATTTTGATAGGTCGCAACCCAAGTTTTAGAATTTTTTTTGGTAACTTATTTTTTAATTAAAGGGGAGAAAATGACGGTTTCTCTATCCTTTGAAATTCTACCATTCGATGCGAAATGAACCCAAGTATACATTGTGTTTGATTTTTTTTATCCGGCATACCGCATGATACGTTCAATTATGATCAGATTTGGCAAAAAAAAAACACTTTGGGGGACAGCTCCCCATTGTGTCGGTGACCCAAGGTCAAGAGATGTGACATATATTTGAAGTCAGGGGAGTGTCTGCTACCAGAATGTAAAAAAAAAATATTTGTCCAAAATCAAATTTAAAAATTGGTATAAAATGGGGTTTTTAGGCCTTGGTTTCCTACTGTGTCAGGACAAAAATCCAAAATGCGGTTTTTTGGGACCACTGGACCCATACCTACAATAAACCAATTTGATTTTTTCGTCCAGTGAAAATATACGCTCAATGAATACTTTTTACCTATTGGACTGTAGACTAATGATAAAAATTAAAAACTCACTTCCGACAAAAATGACGACTTGTTGAGAAGAGATGATACGATCGTCGGAGGCAGTACAAACGTAAGTACCGCTATCATCTTCCATTGCATCTCTCACTGCCAAATTACCCCCATTGACGACAGATCTGGCTATTGGTAAGAATCCTCCTAGCTTGGTCCATTTGATAGTAACAGTCTACAAAAAACACCTCCTAGGATTACTTTACGTTATTTTTAGGATGGAGTAGGCTCGTTGAAAATAGCATGAACAAATTACCAGGTTATTAACCGGCTCAGCCTTGCAATCGTACTGGAAATCAGTACCCGGGAATATAGTTCGAGAGGATTTTGTACTAATTGTGATAGGGATCGGTTTAGCTGGTGGCTGAGTTGTTGTTGTAGGTGGAGTTGTTGGTGGTGGAACTGCCGCTGCTTGAACTGCCGCTCCTGGAGCTGCTGGCGGTTGAACGGCTGCTGGAGAATCAGCTAGTGGACCTGAAATATATTTTTGCTTTTCAAACGGTACTTTTTCAAAAAAATTTCGCCTGATTAATTTTTCAGTCAAAAATTACCGATTTCTCAATAAATTCCCAGTTTGTTGGAAAAAATTAATGAATTTTGTCTGAAAAACCAGCGAGAAATGAATAATTTAAAATTTGATCCCCTTTCCTTTTTTTTTTCTCAATATCTCAGTCCATCTCTTAATTAATTTTTGGTTGATTTCGAAGGTGCCGATAGGCCGTTTCCGAGTATGTTGCATTAAAATTAATCCACTTACCAGCGAAGCATAATCCAAAATTGAGTAAAATTATATAAATACACGAGGTAATAGTAAACTTGAACATCTTGGATCACCACTTAGAAGACCGAACGATTTATTTTTAAATTAATTACTGAATAACGACTTTCACGAAGGTAATGATTTCGCTGGATCGCCAGAACAATCGATGAATGTTGAACGATGCAGGCCAGATAGCTAAATGTGCGATTCTGTCTAATTTTAAGAACTTGAAAATTTGACATTCGGACTATCTGGCATTATCGTTATCAACAGGCTACCGCGAAAAATTATCAAAAAAACGCATCCGTATTATTATCTGTATCCGATACTTGAAATTATGGAAATTTAAAAACAGAAAAATAATTTTATCGACTACGACCAACAAAATGATAATAATTATACAAATATCTACAAACGGATGTAAAATTACCGAAAATTTTCGTTTGTTGGGCATAATTTTCATACAATATTCTGGAAATATTAATAAAAAAATTTGTATCCAATTTTTAAAAAATTCAGATTTCAATTTCTCATCAGGAGGGGTAAACATTTTTGTCCTGTACTTGAACTAAACTTCTATTCGGTTTTTTTGATCAAAGATTCAAATTCGAAGTCATGAAAAAATTAAAATTTCACAATTTAAAAAAAAAAATGAATAATAGATTCCTCTGAAAGGAAATGTTGATAACATGGACATGTTTTTCCCTCTCATCCTGACTTCTGGTACCTATTAAATTAATTTCAAAAATATAAAAATTTGTTTTTAAAATTTAAAAATCGGCTGTCAGCTCTCTGATATTTTTCCTGTCATCCTGATTTTCTGATATTAAGTCAATTTTCAGCTACTGACTTTCTGATGTATAATAAGCTGATTTCGGTCATGCGCATAAATTGCCGAACTCGAGATATCAAGGGACTTGACAAGAATCTTCGATCAAAAAACTTTCCATCATTTTTTGGATTACTGCTCCTTCAAAACTCGAGTTTGGCAATTTATGCGTATAATAATTTTTACTCGCTTTATCCACCTCTGCCCAACCCCCACCTTATTTTTTTCAAAATTATGAATTTTTTTCATAACTACAAATTTTTCATGTTGGCAACACTTCCACAAAAAAACCAGACCCATGTCAGAAAATTTATTCGTCGCGATATAGGCAACCATTCGAGCTGATTGGTGATGAACATATCTGACCGGTCCCAATTTAGATCAACTTGACCATGTAAAAATCGAGTTTTTGTTTCGTTTCGGATAATTTAACAAGAACAGCTGTGCGGTGATTTTCTAACTAGACAAGTAAGATTTTTCTCCAAAAGGGCGATTTCAATAAAATCGATAAATCGAGATTTCGAATTTCATTAATTTTTGTATGGTATCAAAAAACACAATTGAGAGGCGCAAAAAATGAGAAATATTCATTGAGAAGGAAGGATGTATTTTTTATCTTATCAAAATTGAAGTAGATTGCAACGACGGGCGGCCGGACCATAGACAAATGCATAAAAGAATAATTATATTTTCGCTATTTTTTTTTTGCCGATTGGAGAATGAAAAGATGACCTTGAATAAGAACACCAACACCTTCCGCCTTCTGGGATTATTTCCGGAAAAGATAAATTGATCTCTGCCGAAAATCCTTGGTAGGTGGAAAATGAGGTCGTTTTTTCAGGAAACATTTTTTTCAATGGTGATCTATTTTCTTTGCTCTTTCGTAAAAGATTTTTTAATTTCTATTTTTCCCTTCAAAAAGCGCCAATGCGATAGTGTTACTATCTCAAAATCAAATGGTATGAGAAATGTCTCATGTGGCAAGCTTGAATCAATATCTTAATTATTAGTTTTTGAAATTTGAGCGATTTTCGACCGAGTTACGGGCATTTCTCTGCGGCGGCGCGGCGCGGCGCCGACCACACATCGACCTTCCGACTCAACTTTTGTTCTAATGCTCCAATTTGGATCGTGAAAAAACCATTCGATTCGTCTCGACGAGAGGATTCCAAAAATGTATTAGTTTTTGAAATTTGAGCAATTTTCGACCGAGTTACGGGCATTTCTCTGCGGCGCCGACCATACATCAACCTTCCGCGCCGGAAAAAAATCAACTTTTGTTCTAATGCACGAAATGGGATGGTAATTAAACCATTCGTTTGTTCACGATGAGAGGAATCCAAAAATGTGTTAGTTTTTGCATTTTGGGCAATTTTTGGCCGAGTTACGGGCGTTTTTCTTCATCAACTAACCAGGCAGCCAAAAAGCTATCTCCCCTCCAAATGCTCGCAATGGGCTGACACAAAAACCCTTCGTTTGTTCATGACGAGAGGATTCCGAAAATGTATGAGTTTTTGAAATTTGAGCAATTTTCGACCGAGTTACGGGCATTTCTCTGCGGCGCGGCGGGCGGCGCCGACCATACATCGACCTTCCGACTCAACTTTTGTTCTAATGCTCCGATTTGGATCGTGAAAAAACCATTCGATTCGTCTCGACGAGAGGATTCCAAAAATGTATTAGTTTTTGAAATTTGAGCAATTTTCGACCGAGTTACGGGCATTTCTCTGCGGCGCGGCGGGCGGCGCTGACCATACATCGACCTTCCGACTCAACTTTTGTTCTAAGGCTCCGATTTGGATCGTGAAAAAACCATTCGATTCGTCTCGACGAGAGGATTCCAAAAATGTATTAGTTTTTGAAATTTGAGCAATTTTCGACCGAGTTACGGGCATTTCTCTGCGGCGGCGCGGCGCGGCGCCAACCACACAACGACCTTCCGACTCAACTTTTGTTCTAATGCTCCAATTTGGATCGTGAAAAAACCATTCGATTCGTCTCGACGAGAGGATTCCAAAACTGTATGAGTTTTTGAAATTTGAGCAATTTTCGACCGAGTTACGGGCATTTCTCTGCGGCGCGGCGCGGCGCCGCCGACCATACATCGACCTTCCGACTCAACTTTTGTTCTAATGCTCCGATTTGGATCGTGAAAAAACCATTCGATTCGTCTCGACGAGAGGATTCCAAAAATGTATTAGTTTTTGAAATTTGAGCAATTTTCGACCGAGTTACGGGCATTTCTCTGCGGCGCCGACCATACATCAACCTTCCGCGCCGGAAAAAATCAACTTTGTTCTAATGCACGAAATGGGATGGTAATTAAACCATTCGTTTGTTCACGATGAGAGGAATCCAAAAATGTGTTAGTTTTTGCATTTTGGGCAATTTTTGGCCGAGTTACGGGCGTTTTTCTTCATCAACTAACCAGGCAGCAAAAAAGCTATCTCCCGTCCAAATGCTCGAAATGGGATGACAAAAAAACCATTCGTTTGTTCATGACGAGAGGATTCCGAAAATGTATGAGTTTTTGAAATTTGAGCAATTTTCGACCGAGTTACGGGCATTTCTCTGCGGCGCGGCGGGCGGCGCCGACCATACATCGACCTTCCGACTCAACTTTTGTTCTAATGCTCCGATTTGGATCATGAAAAACCATTCGATTCGTCTCGACGAGAGGATTCCAAAAATGTATTAGTTTTTGAAATTTGAGCAATTTTCGACCGAGTTACGGGCATTTCTCTGCGGCGCGGCGGGCGGCGCTGACCATACATCGACCTTCCGACTCAACTTTTGTTCTAAGGCTCCGATTTGGATCGTGAAAAAACCATTCGATTCGTCTCGACGAGAGGATTCCAAAAATGTATTAGTTTTTGAAATTTGAGCAATTTTCGACCGAGTTACGGGCATTTCTCTGCGGCGGCGCGGCGCGGCGCCAACCACACAACGACCTTCCGACTCAACTTTTGTTCTAATGCTCCAATTTGGATCGTGAAAAAACCATTCGATTCGTCTCGACGAGAGGATTCCAAAAATGTATTAGTTTTTGAAATTTGAGCGATTTTCGACCGAGTTACGGGCATTTCTCTGCGGCGCGGCGCGGCGCCGCCGACCATACATCGACCTTCCGACTCAACTTTTGTTCTAATGCTCCGATTTGGATCGTGAAAAAACCATTCGATTCGTCTCGACGAGAGGATTCCAAAAATGTATTAGTTTTTGAAATTTGAGCAATTTTCGACCGAGTTACGGGCATTTCTCTGCGGCGCCGACCATACATCAACCTTCCGCGCCGGAAAAAAATCAACTTTTGTTCTAATGCACGAAATGGGATGGTAATTAAACCATTCGTTTGTTCACGATGAGAGGAATCCAAAAATGTGTTAGTTTTTGCATTTTGGGCAATTTTTGGCCGAGTTACGGGCGTTTTTCTTCATCAACTAACCAGGCAGCAAAAGCTATCTCCCGTCCTAATGCTCGTAATGGGATGTCTAAAAAACCATTCGTTTGTTCATGACGAGAGGATTCCGAAAATGTATGAGTTTTTGAAATTTGAGCAATTTTCGACCGAGTTACGGGCATTTCTCTGCGGCGCGGCGGGCGGCGCCGACCATACATCGACCTTCCGACTCAACTTTTGTTGTAATGCTCCGATTTGGATCGTGAAAAAACCATTCGATTCGTCTCGACGAGAGGATTCCAAAAATGTATTAGTTTTTGAAATTTGAGCAATTTTCGACCGAGTTACGGGCATTTCTCTGCGGCGCGGCGGGCGGCGCTGACCATACATCGACCTTCCGACTCAACTTTTGTTCTAAGGCTCCGATTTGGATCGTGAAAAAACCATTCGATTCGTCTCGACGAGAGGATTCCAAAAATGTATTAGTTTTTGAAATTTGAGCAATTTTCGACCGAGTTACGGGCATTTCTCTGCGGCGCGGCGGGCGGCGCCGACCATACATCGACCTTCCGACTCAACTTTTGTTCTAATGCTCCGATTTGAATCGTGAAAAAACCATTCGATTCGTCTCGACGAGAGGATTCCAAAAATGTATTAGTTTTTGAAATTTGAGCGATTTTCGACCGAGTTACGGGCATTTCTCTGCGGCGCGGCGCGGCGCCGCCGACCATACATCGACCTTCCGACTCAACTTTTGTTCTAATGCTCCGATTTGGATCGTGAAAAAACCATTCGATTCGTCTCGACGAGAGGATTCCAAAAATGTATTAGTTTTTGAAATTTGAGCAATTTTCGACCGAGTTACGGGCATTTCTCTGCGGCGCCGACCATACATCAACCTTCCGCGCCGGAAAAAAATCAACTTTTGTTCTAATGCACGAAATGGGATGGTAATTAAACCATTCGTTTGTTCACGATGAGAGGAATCCAAAAATGTGTTAGTTTTTGCATTTTGGGCAATTTTTGGCCGAGTTACGGGCGTTTTTCTTCAGACACTAACCAGGGAGCAACAACGCTAACTCCCGTCCACATGCTGGAAAGGGGATGACAAAAACCATTCGTTTGTTCATGACGAGAGGATTCCAAAAATGTATTAGTTTTTGAAATTTGAGCAATTTTCGACCGAGTTACGGGCATTTCTCTGCGGCGCGGCGGGCGGCGCCGACCATACATCGACCTTCCGACTCAACTTTTGTTGTAATTCTCCGATTTGGATCGTGAAAAAACCATTCGATTCGTCTCGACGAGAGGATTCCAAAAATGTATTAGTTTTTGAAATTTGAGCAATTTTCGACCGAGTTACGGGCATTTCTCTGCGGCGCGGCGGGCGGCGCTGACCATACATCGACCTTCCGACTCAACTTTTGTTCTAAGGCTCCGATTTGGATCGTGAAAAAACCATTCGATTCGTCTCGACGAGAGGATTCCAAAAATGTATTAGTTTTTGAAATTTGAGCAATTTTCGACCGAGTTACGGGCATTTCTCTGCGGCGCGGCGGGCGGCGCCGACCATACATCGACCTTCCGACTCAACTTTTGTTCTAATGCTCCGATTTGAATCGTGAAAAAACCATTCGATTCGTCTCGACGAGAGGATTCCAAAAATGTATTAGTTTTTGAAATTTGAGCAATTTTCGACCGAGTTACGGGCATTTCTCTGCGGCGGCGCGGCGCGGCGCCAACCACACAACGACCTTCCGACTCAACTTTTGTTCTAATGCTCCAATTTGGATCGTGAAAAAACCATTCGATTCGTCTCGACGAGAGGATTCCAAAAATGTATTAGTTTTTGAAATTTGAGCGATTTTCGACCGAGTTACGGGCATTTCTCTGCGGCGCGGCGCGGCGCCGCCGACCATACATCGACCTTCCGACTCAACTTTTGTTCTAATGCTCCGATTTGGATCGTGAAAAAACCATTCGATTCGTCTCGACGAGAGGATTCCAAAAATGTATTAGTTTTTGAAATTTGAGCAATTTTCGACCGAGTTACGGGCATTTCTCTGCGGCGCCGACCATACATCAACCTTCCGCGCCGGAAAAAAATCAACTTTTGTTCTAATGCACGAAATGGGATGGTAATTAAACCATTCGTTTGTTCACGATGAGAGGAATCCAAAAATGTGTTAGTTTTTGCATTTTGGGCAATTTTTGGCCGAGTTACGGGCGTTTTTCTTCATCAACTAACCAGGCAGCAAAAAAGCTATCTCCCGTCCAAATGCTCGAAATGGGATGACAAAAAAACCATTCGTTTGTTCATGACGAGAGGATTCCGAAAATGTATGAGTTTTTGAAATTTGAGCAATTTTCGACCGAGTTACGGGCATTTCTCTGCGGCGCGGCGGGCGGCGCCGACCATACATCGACCTTCCGACTCAACTTTTGTTGTAATGCTCCGATTTGGATCGTGAAAAAACCATTCGATTCGTCTCGACGAGAGGATTCCAAAAATGTATTAGTTTTTGAAATTTGAGCAATTTTCGACCGAGTTACGGGCATTTCTCTGCGGCGCGGCGGGCGGCGCTGACCATACATCGACCTTCCGACTCAACTTTTGTTCTAAGGCTCCGATTTGGATCGTGAAAAAACCATTCGATTCGTCTCGACGAGAGGATTCCAAAAATGTATTAGTTTTTGAAATTTGAGCAATTTTCGACCGAGTTACGGGCATTTCTCTGCGGCGCGGCGGGCGGCGCCGACCATACATCGACCTTCCGACTCAACTTTTGTTCTAATGCTCCGATTTGAATCGTGAAAAAACCATTCGATTCGTCTCGACGAGAGGATTCCAAAAATGTATTAGTTTTTGAAATTTGAGCGATTTTCGACCGAGTTACGGGCATTTCTCTGCGGCGCGGCGCGGCGCCGCCGACCATACATCGACCTTCCGACTCAACTTTTGTTCTAATGCTCCGATTTGGATCGTGAAAAAACCATTCGATTCGTCTCGACGAGAGGATTCCAAAAATGTATTAGTTTTTGAAATTTGAGCAATTTTCGACCGAGTTACGGGCATTTCTCTGCGGCGCCGACCATACATCAACCTTCCGCGCCGGAAAAAAATCAACTTTTGTTCTAATGCACGAAATGGGATGGTAATTAAACCATTCGTTTGTTCACGATGAGAGGAATCCAAAAATGTGTTAGTTTTTGCATTTTGGGCAATTTTTGGCCGAGTTACGGGCGTTTTTCTTCATCAACTAACCAGGCAGCAAAAAAGCTATCTCCCGTCCAAATGCTCGAAATGGGATGACAAAAACCATTCGTTTGTTCATGACGAGAGGATTCCGAAAATGTATGAGTTTTTGAAATTTGAGCAATTTTCGACCGAGTTACGGGCATTTCTCTGCGGCGCGGCGGGCGGCGCCGACCATACATCGACCTTCCGACTCAACTTTTGTTGTAATGCTCCGATTTGGATCGTGAAAAAACCATTCGATTCGTCTCGACGAGAGGATTCCAAAAATGTATTAGTTTTTGAAATTTGAGCAATTTTCGACCGAGTTACGGGCATTTCTCTGCGGCGCGGCGGGCGGCGCTGACCATACATCGACCTTCCGACTCAACTTTTGTTCTAAGGCTCCGATTTGGATCGTGAAAAATTCCATTCGATTCGTCTCGTCGTGAGGATTCCTAAAATGTATGAGTTTTTGAAATTTGAGCAATTTTCGACCGAGTTACGGGCATTTCTCTGCGGCGCGGCGGGCGGCGCCGACCATACATCGACCTTCCGACTCAACTTTTGTTCTAATGCTCCGATTTGAATCGTGAAAAAACCATTCGATTCGTCTCGACGAGAGGATTCCAAAAATGTATTAGTTTTTGAAATTTGAGCAATTTTCGACCGAGTTACGGGCATTTCTCTGCGGCGGCGCGCCTCGCCCCCCACCACACAACGACCTTCCGACACAACTTATGATCTAATGCTCGAATTTGGATCGTGAAATACCGATTCGATTCGTCTCGACGAGAGGATTCCAAAAATGTATTAGTTTTTGAAATTTGAGCGATTTTCGACCGAGTTACGGGCATTTCTCTGCGGCGCGGCGCGGCGCCGCCGACCATACATCGACCTTCCGACTCAACTTTTGTTCTAATGCTCCGATTTGGATCGTGAAAAAACCATTCGATTCGTCTCGACGAGTGTTTTCCTACATTGTATTAGTTTTTGTAATTTGAGCAATTTTCGACCGAGTTACGGGCATTTCTCTGCGGCGCCGACCATACATCAACCTTCCGCGCCGGAAAAAAATCAACTTTTGTTCTAATGCACGAAATGGGATGGTAATTAAACCATTCGTTTGTTCACGATGAGAGGAATCCAAAAATGTGTTAGTTTTTGCATTTTGGGCAATTTTTGGCCGAGTTACGGGCGTTTTTCTTCATCAACTAACCAGGCAGCAAAAAGCTATCTCCCGTCCAAATGCTCGAAATGGGATGACAAAAAAACCATTCGTTTGTTCATGACGAGAGGATTCCGAAAATGTATGAGTTTTGAAATTTGAGCAATTTTCGACCGAGTTACGGGCATTTCTCTGCGGCGCGGCGGGCGGCGCCGACCATACATCGACCTTCCGACTCAACTTTTGTTGTAATTCTCCGATTTGGATCGTGAAAAAACCATTCGATTCGTCTCGACGAGAGGATTCCAAAAATGTATTAGTTTTTGAAATTTGAGCAATTTTCGACCGAGTTACGGGCATTTCTCTGCGGCGCGGCGGGCGGCGCTGACCATACATCGACCTTCCGACTCAACTTTTGTTCTAATGCTCCGATTTGGATCGTGAAAAAACCATTCGATTCGTCTCGACGAGAGGATTCCAAAATGTATTAGTTTTTGAAATTTGAGCAATTTTCGACCGAGTTACGGGCATTTCTCTGCGGCGCGGCGGGCGGCGCCGACCATACATCGACCTTCCGACTCAACTTTTGTTCTAATGCTCCGATTTGGATCGTGAAAAAACCATTCGATTCGTCTCGACGAGAGGATTCCAAAAATGTATTAGTTTTTGAAATTTGAGCAATTTTCGACCGAGTTACGGGCATTTCTCTGCGGCGGCGCGGCGCGGCGCCAACCACACAACGACCTTCCGACTCAACTTTTGTTCTAATGCTCCAATTTGGATCGTGAAAAAACCATTCGATTCGTCTCGACGAGAGGATTCCAAAAATGTATTAGTTTTTGAAATTTGAGCGATTTTCGACCGAGTTACGGGCATTTCTCTGCGGCGCGGCGCGGCGCCGCCGACCATACATCGACCTTCCGACTCAACTTTTGTTCTAATGCTCCGATTTGGATCGTGAAAAAACCATTCGATTCGTCTCGACGAGAGGATTCCAAAAATGTATTAGTTTTTGAAATTTGAGCAATTTTCGACCGAGTTACGGGCATTTCTCTGCGGCGCCGACCATACATCAACCTTCCGCGCCGGAAAAAAATCAACTTTTGTTCTAATGCACGAAATGGGATGGTAATTAAACCATTCGTTTGTTCACGATGAGAGGAATCCAAAAATGTGTTAGTTTTTGCATTTTGGGCAATTTTTGGCCGAGTTACGGGCGTTTTTCTTCATCAACTAACCAGGCCGCAAAAAAGCGATCTCCCGGCCAAATGCTCGAAATGGGATGACAAAAAACCATTCGTTTGTTCATGACGAGAGGATTCCGAAAATGTATGAGTTTTTGAAATTTGAGCAATTTTCGACCGAGTTACGGGCATTTCTCTGCGGCGCGGCGGGCGGCGCCGACCATACATCGACCTTCCGACTCAACTTTTGTTCTAATGCTCCGATTTGGATCGTGAAAAAACCATTCGATTCGTCTCGACGAGAGGATTCCAAAAATGTATTAGTTTTTGAAATTTGAGCAATTTTCGACCGAGTTACGGGCATTTCTCTGCGGCGCGGCATGCGCGGCGCCGACCATACATCGACCTTCCGACTCAACTTTTGTTCTAATGCTCCGATTTGGATCGTGAAAAAACCATTCGATTCGTCTCGACGAGAGGATTCCAAAAATGTATTAGTTTTTGAAATTTGAGCAATTTTCGACCGAGTTACGGGCATTTCTCTGCGGCGCGGCGGGCGGCGCCGACCATACATCGACCTTCCGACTCAACTTTTGTTCTAATGCTCCGATTTGGATCGTGAAAAAACCATTCGATTCGTCTCGACGAGAGGATTCCAAAATGTATTAGTTTTTGAAATTTGAGCAATTTTCGACCGAGTTACGGGCATTTCTCTGCGGCGCCGACCATACATCAACCTTCCGCGCCGGAAAAAAATCAACTTTTGTTCTAATGCACGAAATGGGATGGTAATTAAACCATTCGTTTGTTCACGATGAGAGGAATCCAAAAATGTGTTAGTTTTTGCATTATGGGCAATTTTTGGCCGAGTTACGGGCGTTTTTATTCATAAAAAAAACAGGCAGCAAAAAGCTATCTCCCGTCCAAATGCTCGAAATGGGATGACAAAAAAACCATTCGTTTGTTCATGACGAGAGGATTCCGAAAATGTATGAGTTTTTGAAATTTGAGCAATTTTCGACCGAGTTACGGGCATTTCTCTGCGGCGGCGCGGCGCGGCGCCAACCACACAACGACCTTCCGACTCAACTTTTGTTCTAATGCTCCAATTTGGATCGTGAAAAAACCATTCGATTCGTCTCGACGAGAGGATTCCAAAAATGTATTAGTTTTTGAAATTTGAGCGATTTTCGACCGAGTTACGGGCATTTCTCTGCGGCGCGGCGCGGCGCCGCCGACCATACATCGACCTTCCGACTCAACTTTTGTTCTAATGCTCCGATTTGGATCGTGAAAAAACCATTCGATTCGTCTCGACGAGAGGATTCCAAAAATGTATTAGTTTTTGAAATTTGAGCAATTTTCGACCGAGTTACGGGCATTTCTCTGCGGCGCCGACCATACATCAACCTTCCGCGCCGGAAAAAAATCAACTTTTGTTCTAATGCACGAAATGGGATGGTAATTAAACCATTCGTTTGTTCACGATGAGAGGAATCCAAAAATGTGTTAGTTTTTGCATTTTGGGCAATTTTTGGCCGAGTTACGGGCGTTTTTCTTCATCAACTAACCAGGCAGCAAAAAAGCTATCTACCGTCCAAATGCTCGAAATGGGATGACAAAAAAACCATTCGTTTGTTCATGACGAGAGGATTCCGAAAATGTATGAGTTTTTGAAATTTGAGCAATTTTCGACCGAGTTACGGGCATTTCTCTGCGGCGCGGCGGGCGGCGCCGACCATACATCGACCTTCCGACTCAACTTTTGTTCTAATGCTCCGATTTGGATCGTGAAAAAACCATTCGATTCGTCTCGACGAGAGGATTCCAAAAATGTATTAGTTTTTGAAATTTGAGCAATTTTCGACCGAGTTACGGGCATTTCTCTGCGGCGCGGCATGCGCGGCGCCGACCATACATCGACCTTCCGACTCAACTTTTGTTCTAATGCTCCGATTTGGATCGTGAAAAAACCATTCGAGTCGTCTCGACGAGAGGATTCCAAAAATGTATTAGTTTTTGAAATTTGAGCAATTTTCGACCGAGTTACGGGCATTTCTCTGCGGCGCGGCATGCGCGGCGCCGACCATACATCGACCTTCCGACTCAACTTTTGTTCTAATGCTCCGCTTTGGATCGTGAAAATCCCATTCGATTCGTCTCGACGAGAGGATTCCTAAAATGTATTAGTTTTTGAAATTTGAGCAATTTTCGACCGAGTTACGGGCATTTCTCTGCGGCGCGGCGGGCGGCGCCGACCAAACATCGACCTTCCGACTCAACTTTTGTTCTAATGCTCCGATTTGGATCGGGTACAAACCATTCGATTCGTCTCGACGAGAGGATTCCAAAAATGTATTAGTTTTTGAAATTCGAGCAATTTTCGACCGAGTTACGGGCATTTCTCTGCGGCGCCGACCATACATCAACCTTCCGCGCCGGAAAAAAATCAACTTTTGTTCTAATGCACGAAATGGGATGGTAATTAAACCATTCGTTTGTTCACGATGAGAGGAATCCAAAAATGTGTTAGTTTTTGCATTATGGGCAATTTTTGGCCGAGTTACGGGCGTTTTTCTTCATCAACTAACCAGGCAGCAAAAAGCTATCTCCCGTCCAAATGCTCGAAATGGGATGACAAAAAACCATTCGTTTGTTCATGACGAGAGGATTCCGAAAATGTATGAGTTTTTGAAATTTGAGCAATTTTCGACCGAGTTACGGGCATTTCTCTGCGGCGGCGCGGCGCGGCGCCAACCACACAACGACCTTCCGACTCAACTTTTGTTCTAATGCTCCAATTTGGATCGTGAAAAAACCATTCGATTCGTCTCGACGAGAGGATTCCAAAAATGTATTAGTTTTTGAAATTTGAGCGATTTTCGACCGAGTTACGGGCATTTCTCTGCGGCGCGGCGCGGCGCCGCCGACCATACATCGACCTTCCGACTCAACTTTTGTTCTAATGCTCCGATTTGGATCGTGAAAAAACCATTCGATTCGTCTCGACGAGAGGATTCCAAAAATGTATTAGTTTTTGAAATTTGAGCAATTTTCGACCGAGTTACGGGCATTTCTCTGCGGCGCCGACCATACATCAACCTTCCGCGCCGGAAAAAAATCAACTTTTGTTCTAATGCACGAAATGGGATGGTAATTAAACCATTCGTTTGTTCACGATGAGAGGAATCCAAAAATGTGTTAGTTTTTGCATTATGGGCAATTTTTGGCCGAGTTACGGGCGTTTTTCTTCATCAACTAACCAGGCAGCAAAAAGCTATCTCCCGTCCAAATGCTCGAAATGGGATGACAAAAACCATTCGTTTGTTCATGACGAGAGGATTCCGAAAATGTATGAGTTTTTGAAATTTGAGCAATTTTCGACCGAGTTACGGGCATTTCTCTGCGGCGGCGCGGCGCGGCGCCAACCACACAACGACCTTCCGACTCAACTTTTGTTCTAATGCTCCAATTTGGATCGTGAAAAAACCATTCGATTCGTCTCGACGAGAGGATTCCAAAAATGTATTAGTTTTTGAAATTTGAGCGATTTTCGACCGAGTTACGGGCATTTCTCTGCGGCGCGGCGCGGCGCCGACCATACATCGACCTTCCGACTCAACTTTTGTTCTAATGCTCCGATTTGGATCGTGAAAAACCATTCGATTCGTCTCGACGAGAGGATTCCAAAAATGTATTAGTTTTTGAAATTTGAGCAATTTTCGACCGAGTTACGGGCATTTCTCTGCGGCGCCGACCATACATCAACCTTCCGCGCCGGAAAAAAATCAACTTTTGTTCTAATGCACGAAATGGGATGGTAATTAAACCATTCGTTTGTTCACGATGAGAGGAATCCAAAAATGTGTTAGTTTTTGCATTTTGGGCAATTTTTGGCCGAGTTACGGGCGTTTTTCTTCATCAACTAACCAGGCAGCAAAAAAGCTATCTCCCGTCCAAATGCTCGAAATGGGATGACAAAAAAACCATTCGTTTGTTCATGACGAGAGGATTCCGAAAATGTATGAGTTTTTGAAATTTGAGCAATTTTCGACCGAGTTACGGGCATTTCTCTGCGGCGCGGCGGGCGGCGCCGACCATACATCGACCTTCCGACTCAACTTTTGTTCTAATGCTCCGATTTGGATCGTGAAAAAACCATTCGATTCGTCTCGACGAGAGGATTCCAAAAATGTATTAGTTTTTGAAATTTGAGCAATTTTCGACCGAGTTACGGGCATTTCTCTGCGGCGCGGCATGCGCGGCGCCGACCATACATCGACCTTCCGACTCAACTTTTGTTCTAATGCTCCGATTTGGATCGTGAAAAAACCATTCGATTCGTCTCGACGAGAGGATTCCAAAAATGTATTAGTTTTTGAAATTTGAGCAATTTTCGACCGAGTTACGGGCATTTCTCTGCGGCGCGGCATGCGCGGCGCCGACCATACATCGACCTTCCGACTCAACTTTTGTTCTAATGCTCCGATTTGGATCGTGAAAAAACCATTCGATTCGTCTCGACGAGAGGATTCCAAAAATGTATTAGTTTTTGAAATTTGAGCAATTTTCGACCGAGTTACGGGCATTTCTCTGCGGCGCGGCGGGCGGCGCCGACCATACATCGACCTTCCGACTCAACTTTTGTTCTAATGCTCCGATTTGGATCGTGAAAAAACCATTCGATTCGTCTCGACGAGAGGATTCCAAAAATGTATTAGTTTTTGAAATTCGAGCAATTTTCGACCGAGTTACGGGCATTTCTCTGCGGCGCCGACCATACATCAACCTTCCGCGCCGGAAAAAAATCAACTTTTGTTCTAATGCACGAAATGGGATGGTAATTAAACCATTCGTTTGTTCACGATGAGAGGAATCCAAAAATGTGTTAGTTTTTGCATTATGGGCAATTTTTGGCCGAGTTACGGGCGTTTTTCTTCATCAACTAACCAGGCAGCAAAAAAGCTATCTCCCGTCCAAATGCTCGAAATGGGATGACAAAAAAACCATTCGTTTGTTCATGACGAGAGGATTCCGAAAATGTATGAGTTTTTGAAATTTGAGCAATTTTCGACCGAGTTACGGGCATTTCTCTGCGGCGGCGCGGCGCGGCGCCAACCACACAACGACCTTCCGACTCAACTTTTGTTCTAATGCTCCAATTTGGATCGTGAAAAAACCATTCGATTCGTCTCGACGAGAGGATTCCAAAAATGTATTAGTTTTTGAAATTTGAGCGATTTTCGACCGAGTTACGGGCATTTCTCTGCGGCGCGGCGCGGCGCCGCCGACCATACATCGACCTTCCGACTCAACTTTTGTTCTAATGCTCCGATTTGGATCGTGAAAAAACCATTCGATTCGTCTCGACGAGAGGATTCCAAAAATGTATTAGTTTTTGAAATTTGAGCAATTTTCGACCGAGTTACGGGCATTTCTCTGCGGCGCCGACCATACATCAACCTTCCGCGCCGGAAAAAAATCAACTTTTGTTCTAATGCACGAAATGGGATGGTAATTAAACCATTCGTTTGTTCACGATGAGAGGAATCCAAAAATGTGTTAGTTTTTGCATTTTGGGCAATTTTTGGCCGAGTTACGGGCGTTTTTCTTCATCAACTAACCAGGCAGCAAAAAAGCTATCTCCCGTCCAAATGCTCGAAATGGGATGACAAAAAAACCATTCGTTTGTTCATGACGAGAGGATTCCGAAAATGTATGAGTTTTTGAAATTTGAGCAATTTTCGACCGAGTTACGGGCATTTCTCTGCGGCGCGGCGGGCGGCGCCGACCATACATCGACCTTCCGACTCAACTTTTGTTCTAATGCTCCGATTTGGATCGTGAAAAAACCATTCGATTCGTCTCGACTAGAGGATTCCAAAAATGTATTAGTTTTTGAAATTTGAGCAATTTTCGACCGAGTTACGGGCATTTCTCTGCGGCGCGGCATGCGCGGCGCCGACCATACATCGACCTTCCGACTCAACTTTTTTTCTAATGCTCCGATTTGGATCGTGAAAAAACCATTCGATTCGTCTCGACGAGAGGATTCCAAAAATGTATTATGTTTTGAAATTTGAGCAATTTTCGACCGAGTTACGGGCATTTCTCTGCGGCGCGGCGGGCGGCGCCGACCATACATCGACCTTCCGACTCAACTTTTGTTCTAATGCTCCGATTTGGATCGTGAAAAAACCATTCGATTCGTCTCGACGAGAGGATTCCAAAAATGTATTAGTTTTTGAAATTTGAGCAATTTTCGACCGAGTTACGGGCATTTCTCTGCGGCGCCGACCATACATCAACCTTCCGCGCCGGAAAAAAATCAACTTTTGTTCTAATGCACGAAATGGGATGGTAATTAAACCATTCGTTTGTTCACGATGAGAGGAATCCAAAAATGTGTTAGTTTTTGCATTTTGGGCAATTTATGGCCGAGTTACGGGCGTTTTTCTTCATCAACTAACCAGGCAGCAAAAAAGCTATCTCCCGTCCAAATGCTCGAAATGGGATGACAAAAAAACCATTCGTTTGTTCATGACGAGAGGATTCCGAAAATGTATGAGTTTTTGAAATTTGAGCAATTTTCGACCGAGTTACGGGCATTTCTCTGCGGCGCGGCGGGCGGCGCCGACCATACATCGACCTTCCGACTCAACTTTTGTTCTAATGCTCCGATTTGGATCGTGAAAAAACCATTCGATTCGTCTCGACGAGAGGATTCCAAAAATGTATTAGTTTTTGAAATTTGAGCAATTTTCGACCGAGTTACGGGCATTTCTCTGCGGCGGCGCGGCGCGGCGCCAACCACACAACGACCTTCCGACTCAACTTTTGTTCTAATGCTCCAATTTGGATCGTGAAAAAACCATTCGATTCGTCTCGACGAGAGGATTCCAAAAATGTATTAGTTTTTGAAATTTGAGCGATTTTCGACCGAGTTACGGGCATTTCTCTGCGGCGCGGCGCGGCGCCGCCGACCATACATCGACCTTCCGACTCAACTTTTGTTCTAATGCTCCGATTTGGATCGTGAAAAAACCATTCGATTCGTCTCGACGAGAGGATTCCAAAAATGTATTAGTTTTTGAAATTTGAGCAATTTTCGACCGAGTTACGGGCATTTCTCTGCGGCGCCGACCATACATCAACCTTCCGCGCCGGAAAAAAATCAACTTTTGTTCTAATGCACGAAATGGGATGGTAATTAAACCATTCGTTTGTTCACGATGAGAGGAATCCAAAAATGTGTTAGTTTTGCATTTTGGACAATTTTTGGCCGAGTTACGGGCGTTTTTGTTGATTAAATAAACAGGCAGCAAAATGCTATCTCCCGTCCAAATGCTCGAAATGGGATGACAAAAAAACCATTCGTTTGTTCATGACGAGAGGATTCCGAAAATGTATGAGTTTTTGAAATTTGAGCAATTTTCGACCGAGTTACGGGCATTTCTCTGCGGCGCGGCGGGCGGCGCCGACCATACATCGACCTTCCGACTCAACTTTTGTTGTAATTCTCCGATTTGGATCGTGAAAAAACCATTCGATTCGTCTCGACGAGAGGATTCCAAAAATGTATTAGTTTTTGAAATTTGAGCAATTTTCGACCGAGTTACGGGCATTTCTCTGCGGCGCGGCGGGCGGCGCTGACCATACATCGACCTTCCGACTCAACTTTTGTTCTAAGGCTCCGATTTGGATCGTGAAAAAACCATTCGATTCGTCTCGACGAGAGGATTCCAAAAATGTATTAGTTTTTGAAATTTGAGCAATTTTCGACCGAGTTACGGGCATTTCTCTGCGGCGCGGCGGGCGGCGCCGACCATACATCGACCTTCCGACTCAACTTTTGTTCTAATGCTCCGATTTGAATCGTGAAAAAACCATTCGATTCGTCTCGACGAGAGGATTCCAAAAATGTATTAGTTTTTGAAATTTGAGCAATTTTCGACCGAGTTACGGGCATTTCTCTGCGGCGGCGCGGCGCGGCGCCAACCACACAACGACCTTCCGACTCAACTTTTGTTCTAATGCTCCAATTTGGATCGTGAAAAAACCATTCGATTCGTCTCGACGAGAGGATTCCAAAAATGTATTAGTTTTTGAAATTTGAGCGATTTTCGACCGAGTTACGGGCATTTCTCTGCGGCGCGGCGCGGCGCCGCCGACCATACATCGACCTTCCGACTCAACTTTTGTTCTAATGCTCCGATTTGGATCGTGAAAAAACCATTCGATTCGTCTCGACGAGAGGATTCCAAAAATGTATTAGTTTTTGAAATTTGAGCAATTTTCGACCGAGTTACGGGCATTTCTCTGCGGCGCGGCGGGCGGCGCCGACCATACATCGACCTTCCGACTCAACTTTTGTTCTAATGCTCCGATTTGGATCGTGAAAAAACCATTCGATTCGTCTCGACGAGAGGATTCCAAAAATGTATTAGTTTTTGAAATTTGAGCAATTTTCGACCGAGTTACGGGCATTTCTCTGCGGCGCGGCATGCGCGGCGCCGACCATACATCGACCTTCCGACTCAACTTTTGTTCTAATGCTCCGATTTGGATCGTGAAAAAACCATTCGATTCGTCTCGACGAGAGGATTCCAAAAATGTATTAGTTTTTGAAATTTGAGCAATTTTCGACCGAGTTACGGGCATTTCTCTGCGGCGCGGCGGGCGGCGCCGACCATACATCGACCTTCCGACTCAACTTTTGTTCTAATGCTCCGATTTGGATCGTGAAAAAACCATTCGATTCGTCTCGACGAGAGGATTCCAAAAATGTATTAGTTTTTGAAATTTGAGCAATTTTCGACCGAGTTACGGGCATTTCTCTGCGGCGCCGACCATACATCAACCTTCCGCGCCGGAAAAAAATCAACTTTTGTTCTAATGCACGAAATGGGATGGTAATTAAACCATTCGTTTGTTCACGATGAGAGGAATCCAAAAATGTGTTAGTTTTTGCATTATGGGCAATTTTTGGCCGAGTTACGGGCGTTTTTCTTCATCAACTAACCAGGCAGCAAAAAAGCTATCTCCCGTCCAAATGCTCGAAATGGGATGACAAAAAAACCATTCGTTTGTTCATGACGAGAGGATTCCGAAAATGTATGAGTTTTTGAAATTTGAGCAATTTTCGACCGAGTTACGGGCATTTCTCTGCGGCGGCGCGGCGCGGCGCCAACCACACAACGACCTTCCGACTCAACTTTTGTTCTAATGCTCCAATTTGGATCGTGAAAAAACCATTCGATTCGTCTCGACGAGAGGATTCCAAAAATGTATTAGTTTTTGAAATTTGAGCGATTTTCGACCGAGTTACGGGCATTTCTCTGCGGCGCGGCGCGGCGCCGACCATACATCGACCTTCCGACTCAACTTTTGTTCTAATGCTCCGATTTGGATCGTGAAAAAACCATTCGATTCGTCTCGACGAGAGGATTCCAAAAATGTATTAGTTTTTGAAATTTGAGCAATTTTCGACCGAGTTACGGGCATTTCTCTGCGGCGCCGACCATACATCAACCTTCCGCGCCGGAAAAAAATCAACTTTTGTTCTAATGCACGAAATGGGATGGTAATTAAACCATTCGTTTGTTCACGATGAGAGGAATCCAAAAATGTGTTAGTTTTTGCATTTTGGGCAATTTTTGGCCGAGTTACGGGCGTTTTTCTTCATCAACTAACCAGGCAGCAAAAAAGCTATCTCCCGTCCAAATGCTCGAAATGGGATGACAAAAAAACCATTCGTTTGTTCATGACGAGAGGATTCCGAAAATGTATGAGTTTTTGAAATTTGAGCAATTTTCGACCGAGTTACGGGCATTTCTCTGCGGCGCGGCGGGCGGCGCCGACCATACATCGACCTTCCGACTCAACTTTTGTTCTAATGCTCCGATTTGGATCGTGAAAAAACCATTCGATTCGTCTCGACGAGAGGATTCCAAAAATGTATTAGTTTTTGAAATTTGAGCAATTTTCGACCGAGTTACGGGCATTTCTCTGCGGCGCGGCATGCGCGGCGCCGACCATACATCGACCTTCCGACTCAACTTTTGTTCTAATGCTCCGATTTGGATCGTGAAAAAACCATTCGATTCGTCTCGACGAGAGGATTCCAAAAATGTATTAGTTTTTGAAATTTGAGCAATTTTCGACCGAGTTACGGGCATTTCTCTGCGGCGCGGCGGGCGGCGCCGACCATACATCGACCTTCCGACTCAACTTTTGTTCTAATGCTCCGATTTGGATCGTGAAAAAACCATTCGATTCGTCTCGACGAGAGGATTCCAAAAATGTATTAGTTTTTGAAATTTGAGCAATTTTCGACCGAGTTACGGGCATTTCTCTGCGGCGCCGACCATACATCAACCTTCCGCGCCGGAAAAAAATCAACTTTTGTTCTAATGCACGAAATGGGATGGTAATTAAACCATTCGTTTGTTCACGATGAGAGGAATCCAAAAATGTGTTAGTTTTTGCATTATGGGCAATTTTTGGCCGAGTTACGGGCGTTTTTCTTCATCAACTAACCAGGCAGCAAAAAAGCTATCTCCCGTCCAAATGCTCGAAATGGGATGACAAAAAAACCATTCGTTTGTTCATGACGAGAGGATTCCGAAAATGTATGAGTTATTGAAATTTGAGCAATTTTCGACCGAGTTACGGGCATTTCTCTGCGGCGCGGCGGGCGGCGCCGACCATACATCGACCTTCCGACTCAACTTTTGTTCTAATGCTCCGATTTGGATCGTGAAAAAACCATTCGATTCGTCTCGACGAGAGGATTCCAAAAATGTATTAGTTTTTGAAATTTGAGCAATTTTCGACCGAGTTACGGGCATTTCTCTGCGGCGGCGCGGCGCGGCGCCGACCATACATCGACCTTCCGACTCAACTTTTGTTCTAATGCTCCAATTTGGATCGTGAAAAAACCATTCGATTCGTCTCGACGAGAGGATTCCAAAAATGTATTAGTTTTTGAAATTTGAGCAATTTTCGACCGAGTTACGGGCATTTCTCTGCGGCGCGGCGGGCGGCGCCGACCATACATCGACCTTCCGACTCAACTTTTGTTCTAATGCTCCGATTTGGATCGTGAAAAAACCATTCGATTCGTCTCGACGAGAGGATTCCAAAAATGTATTAGTTTTTGAAATTTGAGCAATTTTCGACCGAGTTACGGGCATTTCTCTGCGGCGCCGACCATACATCAACCTTCCGCGCCGGAAAAAAATCAACTTTTGTTCTAATGCACGATATGGGATGGTAATTAAACCATTCGTTTGTTCACGATGAGAGGAATCCAAAAATGTGTTAGTTTTTGCATTTTGGGCAATTTTTGGCCGAGTTACGGGCGTTTTTCTTCATCAACTAACCAGGCAGCAAAAAAGCTATCTCCCGTCCAAATGCTCGAAATGGGATGACAAAAAAACCATTCGTTTGTTCATGACGAGAGGATTCCGAAAATGTATGAGTTTTTGAAATTTGAGCAATTTTCGACCGAGTTACGGGCATTTCTCTGCGGCGCGGCGGGCGGCGCCGACCATACATCGACCTTCCGACTCAACTTTTGTTCTAATGCTCCGATTTGGATCGTGAAAAAACCATTCGATTCGTCTCGACGAGAGGATTCCAAAAATGTATTAGTTTTTGAAATTTGAGCAATTTTCGACCGAGTTACGGGCATTTCTCTGCGGCGCGGCGGGCGGCGCCGACCATACATCGACCTTCCGACTCAACTTTTGTTCTAATGCTCCGATTTGGATCGTGAAAAAACCATTCGATTCGTCTCGACGAGAGGATTCCAAAAATGTATTAGTTTTTGAAATTTGAGCAATTTTCGACCGAGTTACGGGCATTTCTCTGCGGCGCGGCGGGCGGCGCCGACCATACATCGACCTTCCGACTCAACTTTTGTTCTAATGCTCCGATTTGGATCGTGAAAAAACCATTCGATTCGTCTCGACGAGAGGATTCCAAAAATGTATTAGTTTTTGAAATTTGAGCAATTTTCGACCGAGTTACGGGCATTTCTCTGCGGCGCGGCGGGCGGCGCCGACCATACATCGACCTTCCGACTCAACTTTTGTTCTAATGCTCCGATTTGGATCGTGAAAAAACCATTCGATTCGTCTCGACGAGAGGATTCCAAAAATGTATTAGTTTTTGAAATTTGAGCAATTTTCGACCGAGTTACGGGCATTTCTCTGCGGCGCGGCGGGCGGCGCCGACCATACATCGACCTTCCGACTCAACTTTTGTTCTAATGCTCCGATTTGGATCGTGAAAAAACCATTCGATTCGTCTCGACGAGAGGATTCCAAAAATGTATTAGTTTTTGAAATTTGAGCAATTTTCGACCGAGTTACGGGCATTTCTCTGCGGCGCCGACCATACATCAACCTTCCGCGCCGGAAAAAAATCAACTTTTGTTCTAATGCACGAAATGGGATGGTAATTAAACCATTCGTTTGTTCACGATGAGAGGAATCCAAAAATGTGTTAGTTTTTGCATTTTGGGCAATTTTTGGCCGAGTTACGGGCGTTTTTCTTCATCAACTAACCAGGCAGCAAAAAGCAAACTCCCGTCCAAATGCTCGAAATGGGATGACAAAAAAACCATTCGTTTGTTCATGACGAGAGGATTCCGAAAATGTATGAGTTTTTGAAATTTGAGCAATTTTCGACCGAGTTACGGGCATTTCTCTGCGGCGCGGCGGGCGGCGCCGACCATACATCGACCTTCCGACTCAACTTTTGTTCTAATGCTCCGATTTGGATCGTGAAAAAACCATTCGATTCGTCTCGACGAGAGGATTCCAAAAATGTATTAGTTTTTGAAATTTGAGCAATTTTCGACCGAGTTACGGGCATTTCTCTGCGGCGCGGCATGCGCGGCGCCGACCATACATCGACCTTCCGACTCAACTTTTGTTCTAATGCTCCGATTTGGATCGTGAAAAAACCATTCGATTCGTCTCGACGAGAGGATTCCAAAAATGTATTAGTTTTTGAAATTTGAGCAATTTTCGACCGAGTTACGGGCATTTCTCTGCGGCGCGGCGGGCGGCGCCGACCATACATCGACCTTCCGACTCAACTTTTGTTCTAATGCTCCGATTTGGATCGTGAAAAAACCATTCGATTCGTCTCGACGAGAGGATTCCAAAAATGTATTAGTTTTTGAAATTTGAGCAATTTTCGACCGAGTTACGGGCATTTCTCTGCGGCGCCGACCATACATCAACCTTCCGCGCCGGAAAAAAATCAACTTTTGTTCTAATGCACGAAATGGGATGGTAATTAAACCATTCGTTTGTTCACGATGAGAGGAATCCAAAAATGTGTTAGTTTTTGCATTTTGGGCAATTTTTGGCCGAGTTACGGGCGTTTTTCTTCATCAACAAACCAGGCCGCAAAAAAGCTATCTCCCGTCCAAAAGCTCGAAATGGGATGACAAAAAAACCAATCGTTTGTTCATGACGAGAGGATTCCGAAAATGTATGAGTTTTTGAAATTTGAGCAATTTTCGACCGAGTTACGGGCATTTCTCTGCGGCGCGGCGGGCGGCGCCGACCATACATCGACCTTCCGACTCAACTTTTGTTCTAATGCTCCGATTTGGATCGTGAAAAAACCATTCGATTCGTCTCGACGAGAGGATTCCAAAAATGTATTAGTTTTTGAAATTTGAGCAATTTTCGACCGAGTTACGGGCATTTCTCTGCGGCGCGGCGGGCGGCGCCGACCATACATCGACCTTCCGACTCAACTTTTGTTCTAATGCTCCGATTTGGATCGTGAAAAAACCATTCGATTCGTCTCGACGAGAGGATTCCAAAAATGTATTAGTTTTTGAAATTTGAGCAATTTTCGACCGAGTTACGGGCATTTCTCTGCGGCGCCGACCATACATCAACCTTCCGCGCCGGAAAAAAATCAACTTTTGTTCTAATGCACGAAATGGGATGGTAATTAAACCATTCGTTTGTTCACGATGAGAGGAATCCAAAAATGTGTTAGTTTTTGCATTTTGGGCAATTTTTGGCCGAGTTACGGGCGTTTTTCTTCATCAACTAACCAGGCAGCAAAAAAGCTATCTCCCGTCCAAATGCTCGAAATGGGATGACAAAAAAACCATTCGTTTGTTCATGACGAGAGGATTCCGAAAATGTATGAGTTTTTGAAATTTGAGCAATTTTCGACCGAGTTACGGGCATTTCTCTGCGGCGCGGCGGGCGGCGCCGACCATACATCGACCTTCCGACTCAACTTTTGTTCTAATGCTCCGATTTGGATCGTGAAAAAACCATTCGATTCGTCTCGACGAGAGGATTCCAAAAATGTATTAGTTTTTGAAATTTGAGCAATTTTCGACCGAGTTACGGGCATTTCTCTGCGGCGCGGCGGGCGGCGCCGACCATACATCGACCTTCCGACTCAACTTTTGTTCTAATGCTCCGATTTGGATCGTGAAAAAACCATTCGATTCGTCTCGACGAGAGGATTCCAAAAATGTATTAGTTTTTGAAATTTGAGCAATTTTCGACCGAGTTACGGGCATTTCTCTGCGGCGCGGCATGCGCGGCGCCGACCATACATCGACCTTCCGACTCAACTTTTGTTCTAATGCTCCGATTTGGATCGTGAAAAAACCATTCGATTCGTCTCGACGAGAGGATTCCAAAAATGTATTAGTTTTTGAAATTTGAGCAATTTTCGACCGAGTTACGGGCATTTCTCTGCGGCGCGGCGGGCGGCGCCGACCATACATCGACCTTCCGACTCAACTTTTGTTCTAATGCTCCGATTTGGATCGTGAAAAAACCATTCGATTCGTCTCGACGAGAGGATTCCAAAAATGTATTAGTTTTTGAAATTTGAGCAATTTTCGACCGAGTTACGGGCATTTCTCTGCGGCGCCGACCATACATCAACCTTCCGCGCCGGAAAAAAATCAACTTTTGTTCTAATGCACGAAATGGGATGGTAATTAAACCATTCGTTTGTTCACGATGAGAGGAATCCAAAAATGTGTTAGTTTTTGCATTTTGGGCAATTTTTGGCCGAGTTACGGGCGTTTTTCTTCATCAACTAACCAGGCAGCAAAAAAGCTATCTCCCGTCCAAATGCTCGAAATGGGATGACAAAAAAACCATTCGTTTGTTCATGACGAGAGGATTCCGAAAATGTATGAGTTTTTGAAATTTGAGCGATTTTCGACCGAGTTACGGGCATTTCTCTGCGGCGGCGCGGCGCGGCGCCGACCATACATCGACCTTCCGACTCAACTTTTGTTCTAATGCTCCGATTTGGATCGTGAAAAAACCATTCGATTCGTCTCGACGAGAGGATTCCAAAAATGTATTAGTTTTTGAAATTTGAGCAATTTTCGACCGAGTTACGGGCATTTCTCTGCGGCGCGGCGGGCGGCGCCGACCATACATCGACCTTCCGACTCAACTTTTGTTCTAATGCTCCGATTTGGATCGTGAAAAAACCATTCGATTCGTCTCGACGAGAGGATTCCAAAAATGTATTAGTTTTTGAAATTTGAGCAATTTTCGACCGAGTTACGGGCATTTCTCTGCGGCGCCGACCATACATCAACCTTCCGCGCCGGAAAAAAATCAACTTTTGTTCTAATGCACGAAATGGGATGGTAATTAAACCATTCGTTTGTTCACGATGAGAGGAATCCAAAAATGTGTTAGTTTTTGCATTTTGGGCAATTTTTGGCCGAGTTACGGGCGTTTTTCTTCATCAACTAACCAGGCAGCAAAAAAGCTATCTCCCGTCCAAATGCTCGAAATGGGATGACAAAAAAACCATTCGTTTGTTCATGACGAGAGGATTCCGAAAATGTATGAGTTTTTGAAATTTGAGCAATTTTCGACCGAGTTACGGGCATTTCTCTGCGGCGCGGCGGGCGGCGCCGACCATACATCGACCTTCCGACTCAACTTTTGTTCTAATGCTCCGATTTGGATCGTGAAAAAACCATTCGATTCGTCTCGACGAGAGGATTCCAAAAATGTATTAGTTTTTGAAATTTGAGCAATTTTCGACCGAGTTACGGGCATTTCTCTGCGGCGCCGACCATACATCAACCTTCCGCACCGGAACACACCTCAACTTTTGTTCTAATGCACGAAATGGGATGGTAATTAAACCATTCGTTTGTTCACGATGAGAGGAATCCAAAAATGTGTTAGTTTTTGCATTTTGGGCAATTTTTGGCCGAGTTACGGGCGTTTTTCTTCATCAACTAACCAGGCAGCAAAAAAGCTATCTCCCGTCCAAATGCTCGAAATGGGATGACAAAAAAACCATTCGTTTGTTCATGACGAGAGGATTCCGAAAATGTATGAGTTTTTGAAATTTGAGCAATTTTCGACCGAGTTACGGGCATTTCTCTGCGGCGCGGCGGGCGGCGCCGACCATACATCGACCTTCCGACTCAACTTTTGTTCTAATGCTCCGATTTGGATCGTGAAAAAACCATTCGATTCGTCTCGACGAGAGGATTCCAAAAATGTATTAGTTTTTGAAATTTGAGCAATTTTCGACCGAGTTACGGGCATTTCTCTGCGGCGCCGACCATACATCAACCTTCCGCGCCGGAAACAAATCAACTTTTGTTCTAATGCACGAAATGGGATGGTAATTAAACCATTCGTTTGTTCACGATGAGAGGAATCCAAAAATGTGTTAGTTTTTGCATTTTGGGCAATTTTTGGCCGAGTTACGGGCGTTTTTCTTCATCAACTAACCAGGCAGCAAAAAAGCTATCTCCCGTCCAAATGCTCGAAATGGGATGACAAAAAAACCATTCGTTTGTTCATGACGAGAGGATTCCGAAAATGTATGAGTTTTTGAAATTTGAGCAATTTTCGACCGAGTTACGGGCATTTCTCTGCGGCGCGGCGGGCGGCGCCGACCATACATCGACCTTCCGACTCAACTTTTGTTCTAATGCTCCGATTTGGATCGTGAAAAAACCATTCGATTCGTCTCGACGAGAGGATTCCAAAAATGTATTAGTTTTTGAAATTTGAGCAATTTTCGACCGAGTTACGGGCATTTCTCTGCGGCGCGGCGGGCGGCGCCGACCATACATCGACCTTCCGACTCAACTTTTGTTCTAATGCTCCGATTTGGATCGTGAAAAAACCATTCGATTCGTCTCGACGAGAGGATTCCAAAAATGTATTAGTTTTTGAAATTTGAGCAATTTTCGACCGAGTTACGGGCATTTCTCTGCGGCGCGGCGGGCGGCGCCGACCATACATCGACCTTCCGACTCAACTTTTGTTCTAATGCTCCGATTTGGATCGTGAAAAAACCATTCGATTCGTCTCGACGAGAGGATTCCAAAAATGTATTAGTTTTTGAAATTTGAGCAATTTTCGACCGAGTTACGGGCATTTCTCTGCGGCGCCGACCATACATCAACCTTCCGCGCCGGAAAAAAATCAACTTTTGTTCTAATGCACGAAATGGGATGGTAATTAAACCATTCGTTTGTTCACGATGAGAGGAATCCAAAAATGTGTTAGTTTTTGCATTTTGGGCAATTTTTGGCCGAGTTACGGGCGTTTTTCTTCATCAACTAACCAGGCAGCAAAAAAGCTATCTCCCGTCCAAATGCTCGAAATGGGATGACAAAAAAACCATTCGTTTGTTCATGACGAGAGGATTCCGAAAATGTATGAGTTTTTGAAATTTGAGCAATTTTCGACCGAGTTACGGGCATTTCTCTGCGGCGCGGCGGGCGGCGCCGACCATACATCGACCTTCCGACTCAACTTTTGTTCTAATGCTCCGATTTGGATCGTGAAAAAACCATTCGATTCGTCTCGACGAGAGGATTCCAAAAATGTATTAGTTTTTGAAATTTGAGCAATTTTCGACCGAGTTACGGGCATTTCTCTGCGGCGCGGCGGGCGGCGCCGACCATACATCGACCTTCCGACTCAACTTTTGTTCTAATGCTCCGATTTGGATCGTGAAAAAACCATTCGATTCGTCTCGACGAGAGGATTCCGAAAATGTATGAGTTTTTGAAATTTGAGCAATTTTCGACCGAGTTACGGGCATTTCTCTGTGGCGCGGCGGGCGGCGCCGACCATACATCGACCTTCCGACTCAACTTTTGTTCTAATGCTCCGATTTGGATCGTGAAAAAACCATTCGATTCGTCTCGACGAGAGGATTCCAAAAATGTATTAGTTTTTGAAATTTGAGCAATTTTCGACCGAGTTACGGGCATTTCTCTGCGGCGCCGACCATACATCAACCTTCCGCGCCGGAAAAAAATCAACTTTTGTTCTAATGCACGAAATGGGATGGTAATTAAACCATTCGTTTGTTCACGATGAGAGGAATCCAAAAATGTGTTAGTTTTTGCATTTTGGGCAATTTTTGGCCGAGTTACGGGCGTTTTTCTTCATCAACTAACCAGGCAGCAAAAAAGCTATCTCCCGTCCAAATGCTCGAAATGGGATGACAAAAAAACCATTCGTTTGTTCATGACGAGAGGATTCCGAAAATGTATGAGTTTTTGAAATTTGAGCAATTTTCGACCGAGTTACGGGCATTTCTCTGTGGCGCGGCGGGCGGCGCCGACCATACATCGACCTTCCGACTCAACTTTTGTTCTAATGCTCCGATTTGGATCGTGAAAAAACCATTCGATTCGTCTCGACGAGAGGATTCCAAAAATGTATTAGTTTTTGAAATTTGAGCAATTTTCGACCGAGTTACGGGCATTTCTCTGCGGCGCGGCGGGCGGCGCCGACCATACATCGACCTTCCGACTCAACTTTTGTTCTAATGCTCCGATTTGGATCGTGAAAAAACCATTCGATTCGTCTCGACGAGAGGATTCCAAAAATGTATTAGTTTTTGAAATTTGAGCAATTTTCGACCGAGTTACGGGCATTTCTCTGCGGCGCGGCGGGCGGCGCCGACCATACATCGACCTTCCGACTCAACTTTTGTTCTAATGCTCCGATTTGGATCGTGAAAAAACCATTCGATTCGTCTCGACGAGAGGATTCCAAAAATGTATTAGTTTTTGAAATTTGAGCAATTTTCGACCGAGTTACGGGCATTTCTCTGCGGCGCCGACCATACATCAACCTTCCGCGCCGGAAAAAAATCAACTTTTGTTCTAATGCTCGAAATGGGATGGTAATTAAACCATTCGTTTGTTCACGATGAGAGGAATCCAAAAATGTATTAGTTTTTGAAATTTGAGCAATTTTCGACCGAGTTACGGGCATTTCTCTGCGGCGCGGCGGGCGGCGCCGACCATACATCGACCTTCCGACTCAACTTTTGTTCTAATGCTCCGATTTGGATCGTGAAAAAACCATTCGATTCGTCTCGACGAGAGGATTCCGAAAATGTATGAGTTTTTGAAATTTGAGCAATTTTCGACCGAGTTACGGGCATTTCTCTGTGGCGCGGCGGGCGGCGCCGACCATACATCGACCTTCCGACTCAACTTTTGTTCTAATGCTCCGATTTGGATCGTGAAAAAACCATTCGATTCGTCTCGACGAGAGGATTCCAAAAATGTATTAGTTTTTGAAATTTGAGCAATTTTCGACCGAGTTACGGGCATTTCTCTGCGGCGCCGACCATACATCAACCTTCCGCGCCGGAAAAAAATCAACTTTTGTTCTAATGCACGAAATGGGATGGTAATTAAACCATTCGTTTGTTCACGATGAGAGGAATCCAAAAATGTGTTAGTTTTTGCATTTTGGGCAATTTTTGGCCGAGTTACGGGCGTTTTTCTTCATCAACTAACCAGGCAGCCACACAGCTATCTCCCGTCCAAATGCTCGAAATGGGATGACAAAAAAACCATTCGTTTGTTCATGACGAGAGGATTCCGAAAATGTATGAGTTTTTGAAATTTGAGCAATTTTCGACCGAGTTACGGGCATTTCTCTGTGGCGCGGCGGGCGGCGCCGACCATACATCGACCTTCCGACTCAACTTTTGTTCTAATGCTCCGATTTGGATCGTGAAAAAACCATTCGATTCGTCTCGACGAGAGGATTCCAAAAATGTATTAGTTTTTGAAATTTGAGCAATTTTCGACCGAGTTACGGGCATTTCTCTGCGGCGCGGCGGGCGGCGCCGACCATACATCGACCTTCCGCGCCGGAAAAAATCAACTTTTGTTCTAATGCTCCGATTTGGATCGTGAAAAAACCATTCGATTCGTCTCGACGAGAGGATTCCAAAAATGTATTAGTTTTTGAAATTTGAGCAATTTTCGACCGAGTTACGGGCATTTCTCTGCGGCGCGGCGGGCGGCGCCGACCATACATCGACCTTCCGACTCAACTTTTGTTCTAATGCTCCGATTTGGATCGTGAAAAAACCATTCGATTCGTCTCGACGAGAGGATTCCAAAAATGTATTAGTTTTTGAAATTTGAGCAATTTTCGACCGAGTTACGGGCATTTCTCTGCGGCGCGGCGGGCGGCGCCGACCATACATCGACCTTCCGACTCAACTTTTGTTCTAATGCTCCGATTTGGATCGTGAAAAAACCATTCGATTCGTCTCGACGAGAGGATTCCGAAAATGTATGAGTTTTTGAAATTTGAGCAATTTTCGACCGAGTTACGGGCATTTCTCTGTGGCGCGGCGGGCGGCGCCGACCATACATCGACCTTCCGACTCAACTTTTGTTCTAATGCTCCGATTTGGATCGTGAAAAAACCATTCGATTCGTCTCGACGAGAGGATTCCAAAAATGTATTAGTTTTTGAAATTTGAGCAATTTTCGACCGAGTTACGGGCATTTCTCTGCGGCGCCGACCATACATCAACCTTCCGCGCCGGAAAAAAATCAACTTTTGTTCTAATGCACGAAATGGGATGGTAATTAAACCATTCGTTTGTTCACGATGAGAGGAATCCAAAAATGTGTTAGTTTTTGCATTTTGGGCAATTTTTGGCCGAGTTACGGGCGTTTTTCTTCATCAACTAACCAGGCAGCAAAAAAGCTATCTCCCGTCCAAATGCTCGAAATGGGATGACAAAAAAACCATTCGTTTGTTCATGACGAGAGGATTCCGAAAATGTATGAGTTTTTGAAATTTGAGCAATTTTCGACCGAGTTACGGGCATTTCTCTGCGGCGCGGCGGGCGGCGCCGACCATACATCGACCTTCCGACTCAACTTTTGTTCTAATGCTCCGATTTGGATCGTGAAAAAACCATTCGATTCGTCTCGACGAGAGGATTCCAAAAATGTATTAGTTTTTGAAATTTGAGCAATTTTCGACCGAGTTACGGGCATTTCTCTGCGGCGCGGCGGGCGGCGCCGACCATACATCGACCTTCCGACTCAACTTTTGTTCTAATGCTCCGATTTGGATCGTGAAAAAACCATTCGATTCGTCTCGACGAGAGGATTCCAAAAATGTATTAGTTTTGAAATTTGAGCAATTTTCGACCGAGTTACGGGCATTTCTCTGCGGCGCGGCGGGCGGCGCCGACCATACATCGACCTTCCGACTCAACTTTTGTTCTAATGCTCCGATTTGGATCGTGAAAAAACCATTCGATTCGTCTCGACGAGAGGATTCCAAAAATGTATTAGTTTTTGAAATTTGAGCAATTTTCGACCGAGTTACGGGCATTTCTCTGCGGCGCGGCGGGCGGCGCCGACCATACATCGACCTTCCGACTCAACTTTTGTTCTAATGCTCCGATTTGGATCGTGAAAAAACCATTCGATTCGTCTCGACGAGAGGATTCCAAAAATGTATTAGTTTTTGAAATTTGAGCAATTTTCGACCGAGTTACGGGCATTTCTCTGCGGCGCGGCGGGCGGCGCCGACCATACATCGACCTTCCGACTCAACTTTTGTTCTAATGCTCCGATTTGGATCGTGAAAAAACCATTCGATTCGTCTCGACGAGAGGATTCCGAAAATGTATTAGTTTTTGAAATTTGAGCAATTTTCGACCGAGTTACGGGCATTTCTCTGCGGCGCGGCGGGCGGCGCCGACCATACATCGACCTTCCGACTCAACTTTTGTTCTAATGCTCCGATTTGGATCGTGAAAAAACCATTCGATTCGTCTCGACGAGAGGATTCCAAAAATGTATTAGTTTTTGAAATTTGAGCAATTTTCGACCGAGTTACGGGCATTTCTCTGCGGCGCCGACCATACATCAACCTTCCGCGCCGGAAATAAGTCAGCGATTGTTCTAATGCACGAAATGGGATGGTAATTAAACCATTCGTTTGTTCACGATGAGAGGAATCCAAAAATGTGTTAGTTTTTGCATTTTGGGCAATTTTTGGCCGAGTTACGGGCGTTTTTCTTCATCAACTAACCAGGCAGCAAAAAAGCTATCTCCCGTCCAAATGCTCGAAATGGGATGACAAAAAAACCATTCGTTTGTTCATGACGAGAGGATTCCGAAAATGTATGAGTTTTTGAAATTTGAGCAATTTTCGACCGAGTTACGGGCATTTCTCTGTGGCGCGGCGGGCGGCGCCGACCATACATCGACCTTCCGACTCAACTTTTGTTCTAATGCTCCGATTTGGATCGTGAAAAAACCATTCGATTCGTCTCGACGAGAGGATTCCAAAAATGTATTAGTTTTTGAAATTTGAGCAATTTTCGACCGAGTTACGGGCATTTCTCTGCGGCGCGGCGGGCGGCGCCGACCATACATCGACCTTCCGACTCAACTTTTGGTCTAATGCTCCGATTTGGATCGTGAAAAAACCATTCGATTCGTCTCGACGAGAGGATTCCAAAAATGTATTAGTTTTTGAAATTTGAGCAATTTTCGACCGAGTTACGGGCATTTCTCTGCGGCGCCGACCATACATCAACCTTCCGCGCCGGAAAAAAATCAACTTTTGTTCTAATGCACGAAATGGGATGGTAATTAAACCATTCGTTTGTTCACGATGAGAGGAATCCAAAAATGTGTTAGTTTTTGCATTTTGGGCAATTTTTGGCCGAGTTACGGGCGTTTTTCTTCATCAACTAACCAGGCAGCAAAAAAGCTATCTCCCGTCCAAATGCTCGAAATGGGATGACAAAAAAACCATTCGTTTGTTCATGACGAGAGGATTCCGAAAATGTATGAGTTTTTGAAATTTGAGCAATTTTCGACCGAGTTACGGGCATTTCTCTGCGGCGCGGCGGGCGGCGCCGACCATACATCGACCTTCCGACTCAACTTTTGTTCTAATGCTCCGATTTGGATCGTGAAAAAACCATTCGATTCGTCTCGACGAGAGGATTCCAAAAATGTATTAGTTTTTGAAATTTGAGCAATTTTCGACCGAGTTACGGGCATTTCTCTGCGGCGCGGCGGGCGGCGCCGACCATACATCGACCTTCCGACTCAACTTTTGTTCTAATGCTCCGATTTGGATCGTGAAAAAACCATTCGATTCGTCTCGACGAGAGGATTCCAAAAATGTATTAGTTTTTGAAATTTGAGCAATTTTCGACCGAGTTACGGGCATTTCTCTGCGGCGCGGCGGGCGGCGCCGACCATACATCGACCTTCCGCGCCGGAAAAAATCAACTTTTTGTTCTAATGCTCCGATTTGGATCGTGAAAAAACCATTCGATTCGTCTCGACGAGAGGATTCCAAAAATGTATTAGTTTTTGAAATTTGAGCAATTTTCGACCGAGTTACGGGCATTTCTCTGCGGCGCGGCGGGCGGCGCCGACCATACATCGACCTTCCGACTCAACTTTTGTTCTAATGCTCCGATTTGGATCGTGAAAAAACCATTCGATTCGTCTCGACGAGAGGATTCCGAAAATGTATGAGTTTTTGAAATTTGAGCAATTTTCGACCGAGTTACGGGCATTTCTCTGCGGCGCGGCGGGCGGCGCCGACCATACATCGACCTTCCGACTCAACTTTTGTTCTAATGCTCCGATTTGGATCGTGAAAAAACCATTCGATTCGTCTCGACGAGAGGATTCCAAAAATGTATTAGTTTTTGAAATTTGAGCAATTTTCGACCGAGTTACGGGCATTTCTCTGCGGCGCCGACCATACATCAACCTTCCGCGCCGGAAAAAAATCAACTTTTGTTCTAATGCACGAAATGGGATGGTAATTAAACCATTCGTTTGTTCACGATGAGAGGAATCCAAAAATGTGTTAGTTTTTGCATTTTGGGCAATTTTTGGCCGAGTTACGGGCGTTTTTCTTCATCAACTAACCAGGCAGCAAAAAAGCTATCTCCCGTCCAAATGCTCGAAATGGGATGACAAAAAAACCATTCGTTTGTTCATGACGAGAGGATTCCGAAAATGTATGAGTTTTTGAAATTTGAGCAATTTTCGACCGAGTTACGGGCATTTCTCTGTGGCGCGGCGGGCGGCGCCGACCATACATCGACCTTCCGACTCAACTTTTGTTCTAATGCTCCGATTTGGATCGTGAAAAAACCATTCGATTCGTCTCGACGAGAGGATTCCAAAAATGTATTAGTTTTTGAAATTTGAGCAATTTTCGACCGAGTTACGGGCATTTCTCTGCGGCGCGGCGGGCGGCGCCGACCATACATCGACCTTCCGACTCAACTTTTGTTCTAATGCTCCGATTTGGATCGTGAAAAAACCATTCGATTCGTCTCGACGAGAGGATTCCAAAAATGTATTAGTTTTTGAAATTTGAGCAATTTTCGACCGAGTTACGGGCATTTCTCTGCGGCGCCGACCATACATCAACCTTCCGCGCCGGAAAAAAATCAACTTTTGTTCTAATGCACGAAATGGGATGGTAATTAAACCATTCGTTTGTTCACGATGAGAGGAATCCAACTAACCAGGCAGCAAAAAAGCTATCTCCCGGCCAAATGCTCGAAATGGGATGACAAAAAAACCATTCGTTTGTTCATGACGAGAGGATTCCGAAAATGTATGAGTTTTTGAAATTTGAGCAATTTTCGACCGAGTTACGGGCATTTCTCTGTGGCGCGGCGGGCGGCGCCGACCATACATCGACCTTCCGACTCAACTTTTGTTCTAATGCTCCGATTTGGATCGTGAAAAAACCATTCGATTCGTCTCGACGAGAGGATTCCAAAAATGTATTAGTTTTTGAAATTTGAGCAATTTTCGACCGAGTTACGGGCATTTCTCTGCGGCGCGGCGGGCGGCGCCGACCATACATCGACCTTCCGACTCAACTTTTGTTCTAATGCTCCGATTTGGATCGTGAAAAAACCATTCGATTCGTCTCGACGAGAGGATTCCAAAAATGTATTAGTTTTTGAAATTTGAGCAATTTTCGACCGAGTTACGGGCATTTCTCTGCGGCGCGGCGGGCGGCGCCGACCATACATCAACCTTCCGCGCCGGAAAAAAATCAACTTTTGTTCTAATGCTCCGATTTGGATCGTGAAAAAACCATTCGATTCGTCTCGACGAGAGGATTCCAAAAATGTATTAGTTTTTGAAATTTGAGCAATTTTCGACCGAGTTACGGGCATTTCTCTGCGGCGCGGCGGGCGGCGCCGACCATACATCGACCTTCCGACTCAACTTTTGTTCTAATGCTCCGATTTGGATCGTGAAAAAACCATTCGATTCGTCTCGACGAGAGGATTCCAAAAATGTATTAGTTTTTGAAATTTGAGCAATTTTCGACCGAGTTACGGGCATTTCTCTGCGGCGCGGCGGGCGGCGCCGACCATACATCGACCTTCCGACTCAACTTTTGTTCTAATGCTCCGATTTGGATCGTGAAAAAACCATTCGATTCGTCTCGACGAGAGGATTCCGAAAATGTATGAGTTTTTGAAATTTGAGCAATTTTCGACCGAGTTACGGGCATTTCTCTGCGGCGCGGCGGGCGGCGCCGACCATACATCGACCTTCCGACTCAACTTTTGTTCTAATGCTCCGATTTGGATCGTGAAAAAACCATTCGATTCGTCTCGACGAGAGGATTCCAAAAATGTATTAGTTTTTGAAATTTGAGCAATTTTCGACCGAGTTACGGGCATTTCTCTGCGGCGCCGACCATACATCAACCTTCCGCGCCGGAAAACAATCAACTTTTGTTCTAATGCACGAAATGGGATGGTAATTAAACCATTCGTTTGTTCACGATGAGAGGAATCCAAAAATGTGTTAGTTTTTGCATTTTGGGCAATTTTTGGCCGAGTTACGGGCGTTTTTCTTCATCAACTAACCAGGCAGCAAAAAAGCTATCTCCCGTCCAAATGCTCGAAATGGGATGACAAAAAAACCATTCGTTTGTTCATGACGAGAGGATTCCGAAAATGTATGAGTTTTTGAAATTTGAGCAATTTTCGACCGAGTTACGGGCATTTCTCTGCGGCGCGGCGGGCGGCGCCGACCATACATCGACCTTCCGACTCAACTTTTGTTCTAATGCTCCGATTTGGATCGTGAAAAAACCATTCGATTCGTCTCGACGAGAGGATTCCAAAAATGTATTAGTTTTTGAAATTTGAGCAATTTTCGACCGAGTTACGGGCATTTCTCTGCGGCGCGGCGGGCGGCGCCGACCATACATCGACCTTCCGACTCAACTTTTGTTCTAATGCTCCGATTTGGATCGTGAAAAAACCATTCGATTCGTCTCGACGAGAGGATTCCAAAAATGTATTAGTTTTGAAATTTGAGCAATTTTCGACCGAGTTACGGGCATTTCTCTGCGGCGCGGCGGGCGGCGCCGACCATACATCGACCTTCCGACTCAACTTTTGTTCTAATGCTCCGATTTGGATCGTGAAAAAACCATTCGATTCGTCTCGACGAGAGGATTCCAAAAATGTATTAGTTTTTGAAATTTGAGCAATTTTCGACCGAGTTACGGGCATTTCTCTGCGGCGCCGACCATACATCAACCTTCCGCGCCGGAAAAAAATCAACTTTTGTTCTAATGCACGAAATGGGATGGTAATTAAACCATTCGTTTGTTCACGATGAGAGGAATCCAAAAATGTGTTAGTTTTTGCATTTTGGGCAATTTTTGGCCGAGTTACGGGCGTTTTTCTTCATCAACTAACCAGGCAGCAAAAAAGCTATCTCCCGTCCAAATGCTCGAAATGGGATGACAAAAAAAACCATTCGTTTGTTCATGACGAGAGGATTCCGAAAATGTATGAGTTTTTGAAATTTGAGCAATTTTCGACCGAGTTACGGGCATTTCTCTGCGGCGCGGCGGGCGGCGCCGACCATACATCGACCTTCCGACTCAACTTTTGTTCTAATGCTCCGATTTGGATCGTGAAAAAACCATTCGATTCGTCTCGACGAGAGGATTCCAAAAATGTATTAGTTTTTGAAATTTGAGCAATTTTCGACCGAGTTACGGGCATTTCTCTGCGGCGCGGCGGGCGGCGCCGACCATACATCGACCTTCCGACTCAACTTTTGTTCTAATGCTCCGATTTGGATCGTGAAAAAACCATTCGATTCGTCTCGACGAGAGGATTCCAAAAATGTATTAGTTTTTGAAATTTGAGCAATTTTCGACCGAGTTACGGGCATTTCTCTGCGGCGCGGCGCGGCGCCGACCATACATCGACCTTCCGACTCAACTTTTGTTCTAATGCTCCAATTTGGATCGTGAAAAAACCATTCGATTCGTCTCGACGAGAGGATTCCAAAAATGTATTAGTTTTTGAAATTTGAGCGATTTTCGACCGAGTTACGGGCATTTCTCTGCGGCGCCGACCATACATCAACCTTCCGCGCCGGAAAAAAATCAACTTTTGTTCTAATGCTCGAAATGGGATGGTAATTAAACCATTCGTTTGTTCACGATGAGAGGAATCCAAAAATGTGTTAGATTTGCATTTTGGGCAATTTTTGACCGAGTTACGGGCGTTTTTCTTCATCAACTAACCAGGCAGCAAAAAAGCTATCTCCCGTCCAAATGCTCGAAATGGGATGAAAAAAAAACCATTCGTTTGTTCATGACGAGAGGATTCCGAAAATGTATGAGTTTTTGAAATTTGAGCAATTTTCGACCGAGTTACGGGCATTTCTCTGCGGCGCGGCGGGCGGCGCCGACCATACATCGACCTTCCGACTCAACTTTTGTTCTAATGCTCCGATTTGGATCGTGAAAAAACCATTCGATTCGTCTCGACGAGAGGATTCCAAAAATGTATTAGTTTTTGAAATTTGAGCAATTTTCGACCGAGTTACGGGCATTTCTCTGCGGCGCCGACCATACATCAACCTTCCGCGCCGGAAAAAAATCAACTTTTGTTCTAATGCACGAAATGGGATGGTAATTAAACCATTCGTTTGTTCACGATGAGAGGAATCCAAAAATGTGTTAGTTTTTGCATTTTGGGCAATTTTTGGCCGAGTTACGGGCGTTTTTCTTCATCAACTAACCAGGCAGCAAAAAAGCTATCTCCCGTCCAAATGCTCGAAATGGGATGACAAAAAAACCATTCGTTTGTTCATGACGAGAGGATTCCGAAAATGTATGAGTTTTTGAAATTTGAGCAATTTTCGACCGAGTTACGGGCATTTCTCTGCGGCGCGGCGGGCGGCGCCGACCATACATCGACCTTCCGACTCAACTTTTGTTCTAATGCTCCGATTTGGATCGTGAAAAAACCATTCGATTCGTCTCGACGAGAGGATTCCAAAAATGTATTAGTTTTTGAAATTTGAGCAATTTTCGACCGAGTTACGGGCATTTCTCTGCGGCGCCGACCATACATCCACCTTCCGCGCCGGAAACACAACAACTTTTGGTCGAATGCACCACATGGGATGGTAATTAAACCATTCGTTTGATCACGCTGAGAGGAATCCAAAAATGTGTTAGTTTTTGCATTTTGGGCAATTTTTGGCAGAGTTACGGGCGTTTTCTTCATCAACTAACCAGGCAGCAAAAAAGCTATCTCCCGTCCAAATGCTCGAAATGGGATGACAAAAAAACCATTCGTTTGTTCATGACGAGAGGATTCCGAAAATGTATGAGTTTTTGAAATTTGAGCAATTTTCGACCGAGTTACGGGCATTTCTCTGCGGCGCGGCGGGCGGCGCCGACCATACATCGACCTTCCGACTCAACTTTTGTTCTAATGCTCCGATTTGGATCGTGAAAAAACCATTCGATTCGTCTCGACGAGAGGATTCCAAAAATGTATTAGTTTTTGAAATTTGAGCAATTTTCGACCGAGTTACGGGCATTTCTCTGCGGCGCCGACCATACATCAACCTTCCGCGCCGGAAAAAAATCAACTTTTGTTCTAATGCACGAAATGGGATGGTAATTAAACCATTCGTTTGTTCACGATGAGAGGAATCCAAAAATGTGTTAGTTTTTGCATTTTGGGCAATTTTTGGCCGAGTTATGGGCGTTTTTCTTCATCAACTAACCAGGCAGCAAAAAAGCTATCTCCCGTCCAAATGCTCGAAATGGGATGACAGAAAAACCATTCGTTTGTTCATGACGAGAGGATTCCGAAAATGTATGAGTTTTTGAAATTTGAGCAATTTTCGACCGAGTTACGGGCATTTCTCTGCGGCGCGGCGGGCGGCGCCGACCATACATCGACCTTCCGACTCAACTTTTGTTCTAATGCTCCGATTTGGATCGTGAAAAAACCATTCGATTCGTCTCGACGAGAGGATTCCAAAAATGTATTAGTTTTTGAAATTTGAGCAATTTTCGACCGAGTTACGGGCATTTCTCTGCGGCGCGGCGGGCGGCGCCGACCATACATCGACCTTCCGACTCAACTTTTGTTCTAATGCTCCGATTTGGATCGTGAAAAAACCATTCGATTCGTCTCGACGAGAGGATTCCAAAAATGTATTAGTTTTTGAAATTTGAGCAATTTTCGACCGAGTTACGGGCATTTCTCTGCGGCGCGGCGGGCGGCGCCGACCATACATCGACCTTCCGACTCAACTTTTGTTCTAATGCTCCGATTTGGATCGTGAAAAAACCATTCGATTCGTCTCGACGAGAGGATTCCAAAAATGTATTAGTTTTTGAAATTTGAGCAATTTTCGACCGAGTTACGGGCATTTCTCTGCGGCGCCGACCATACATCAACCTTCCGCGCCGGAAAAAAATCAACTTTTGTTCTAATGCACGAAATGGGATGGTAATTAAACCATTCGTTTGTTCACGATGAGAGGAATCCAAAAATGTGTTAGTTTTTGCATTTTGGGCAATTTTTGGCCGAGTTACGGGCGTTTGTCATCAACAACTAACCAGTCAGCAAAAAAGCTAGATCCCGTACAATTTCTCTAAATGGGATGTCAAAAAAACCAATAGTGTGTTCAAGACGAGGGGATTCCGAAAATGTATGAGTTTTGAAATTTGAGCAATTTTCGACCGAGTTACGGGCATTTCTCTGCGGCGCGGCGGGCGGCGCCGACCATACATCGACCTTCCGACTCAACTTTTGTTCTAATGCTCCGATTTGGATCGTGAAAAAACCATTCGATTCGTCTCGACGAGAGGATTCCAAAAATGTATTAGTTTTTGAAATTTGAGCAATTTTCGACCGAGTTACGGGCATTTCTCTGCGGCGCCGACCATACATCAACCTTCCGCGCCGGAAAAAATCAAATTTTGTTATAATTCACGAAATGGGATGGTAATTAAACCATTCGTTTGTTCATGACGAGAGGATTCCGAAAATGTATTAGTTTTTGAAATTTGAGCAATTTTCGACCGAGTTACGGGCATTTCTCTGCGGCGCGGCGGGCGGCGCCGACCATACATCGACCTTCCGACTCAACTTTTGTTCTAATGCTCCGATTTGGATCGTGAAAAAACCATTCGATTCGTCTCGACGAGAGGATTCCAAAAATGTATTAGTTTTTGAAATTTGAGCAATTTTCGACCGAGTTACGGGCATTTCTCTGCGGCGCCGACCATACATCAACCTTCCGCGCCGGAAAAAATCAACTTTTGTTCTAATGCACGAAATGGGATGGTAATTAAACCATTCGTTTGTTCACGATGAGAGGAATCCAAAAATGTGTTAGTTTTTGCATTTTGGGCAATTTTTGGCCGAGTTACGGGCGTTTTTCTTCATCAACTAACCAGGCAGCAAAAAAGCTATCTCCCGTCCAAATGCTCGAAATGGGATGACAAAAAAACCATTCGTTTGTTCATGACGAGAGGATTCCGAAAATGTATGAGTTTTTGAAATTTGAGCAATTTTCGACCGAGTTACGGGCATTTCTCTGCGGCGCGGCGGGCGGCGCCGACCATACATCGACCTTCCGACTCAACTTTTGTTCTAATGCTCCGATTTGGATCGTGAAAAAACCATTCGATTCGTCTCGACGAGAGGATTCCAAAAATGTATTAGTTTTTGAAATTTGAGCAATTTTCGACCGAGTTACGGGCATTTCTCTGCGGCGCCGACCATACATCAACCTTCCGCGCCGGAAAAAAATCAACTTTTGTTCTAATGCACGAAATGGGATGGTAATTAAACCATTCGTTTGTTCACGATGAGAGGAATCCAAAAATGTGTTAGTTTTTGCATTTTGGGCAATTTTTGGCCGAGTTACGGGCGTTTTTCTTCATCAACTAACCAGGCAGCAAAAAAGCTATCTCCCGTCCAAATGCTCGAAATGGGATGACAAAAAAACCATTCGTTTGTTCATGACGAGAGGATTCCGAAAATGTATGAGTTTTTGAAATTTGAGCAATTTTCGACCGAGTTACGGGCATTTCTCTGCGGCGCGGCGGGCGGCGCCGACCATACATCGACCTTCCGACTCAACTTTTGTTCTAATGCTCCGATTTGGATCGTGAAAAAACCATTCGATTCGTCTCGACGAGAGGATTCCAAAAATGTATTAGTTTTTGAAATTTGAGCAATTTTCGACCGAGTTACGGGCATTTCTCTGCGGCGCGGCGGGCGGCGCCGACCATACATCGACCTTCCGACTCAACTTTTGTTCTAATGCTCCGATTTGGATCGTGAAAAAACCATTCGATTCGTCTCGACGAGAGGATTCCAAAAATGTATTAGTTTTTGAAATTTGAGCAATTTTCGACCGAGTTACGGGCATTTCTCTGCGGCGCGGCGGGCGGCGCCGACCATACATCGACCTTCCGACTCAACTTTTGTTCTAATGCTCCGATTTGGATCGTGAAAAAACCATTCGATTCGTCTCGACGAGAGGATTCCAAAAATGTATTAGTTTTTGAAATTTGAGCAATTTTCGACCGAGTTACGGGCATTTCTCTGCGGCGCCGACCATACATCAACCTTCCGCGCCGGAAAAAAATCAACTTTTGTTCTAATGCACGAAATGGGATGGTAATTAAACCATTCGTTTGTTCACGATGAGAGGAATCCAAAAATGTGTTAGTTTTTGCATTTTGGGCAATTTTTGGCCGAGTTACGGGCGTTTTTCTTCATCAACTAACCAGGCAGCAAAAAAGCTATCTCCCGTCCAAATGCTCGAAATGGGATGACAGAAAAACCATTCGTTTGTTCATGACGAGAGGATTCCGAAAATGTATGAGTTTTTGAAATTTGAGCAATTTTCGACCGAGTTACGGGCATTTCTCTGCGGCGCGGCGGGCGGCGCCGACCATACATCGACCTTCCGACTCAACTTTTGTTCTAATGCTCCGATTTGGATCGTGAAAAAACCATTCGATTCGTCTCGACGAGAGGATTCCAAAAATGTATTAGTTTTTGAAATTTGAGCAATTTTCGACCGAGTTACGGGCATTTCTCTGCGGCGCGGCGGGCGGCGCCGACCATACATCGACCTTCCGACTCAACTTTTGTTCTAATGCTCCGATTTGGATCGTGAAAAAACCATTCGATTCGTCTCGACGAGAGGATTCCAAAAATGTATTAGTTTTTGAAATTTGAGCAATTTTCGACCGAGTTACGGGCATTTCTCTGCGGCGCCGACCATACATCAACCTTCCGCGCCGGAAAAAAATCAACTTTTGTTCTAATGCACGAAATGGGATGGTAATTAAACCATTCGTTTGTTCACGATGAGAGGAATCCAAAAATGTGTTAGTTTTTGCATTTTGGGCAATTTTTGGCCGAGTTACGGGCGTTTTTCTTCATCAACTAACCAGGCAGCAAAAAAGCTATCTCCCGTCCAAATGCTCGAAATGGGATGACAAAAAAACCATTCGTTTGTTCATGACGAGAGGATTCCGAAAATGTATGAGTTTTTGAAATTTGAGCAATTTTCGACCGAGTTACGGGCATTTCTCTGCGGCGCGGCGGGCGGCGCCGACCATACATCGACCTTCCGACTCAACTTTTGTTCTAATGCTCCGATTTGGATCGTGAAAAAACCATTCGATTCGTCTCGACGAGAGGATTCCAAAAATGTATTAGTTTTTGAAATTTGAGCAATTTTCGACCGAGTTACGGGCATTTCTCTGCGGCGCGGCGGGCGGCGCCGACCATACATCAACCTTCCGCGCCGGAAACTAATCAACTTTTGTTCTAATGCTCGGATTGGGATGGTTAAAAAACCATTCGTTTGTTCTCGACGAGAGGATTCCAAAAATGTATTAGTTTTTGAAATTTGAGCAATTTTCGACCGAGTTACGGGCATTTCTCTGCGGCGCGGCGGGCGGCGCCGACCATACATCGACCTTCCGACTCAACTTTTGTTCTAATGCTCCGATTTGGATCGTGAAAAAACCATTCGATTCGTCTCGACGAGAGGATTCCAAAAATGTATTAGTTTTTGAAATTTGAGCAATTTTCGACCGAGTTACGGGCATTTCTCTGCGGCGCGGCGGGCGGCGCCGACCATACATCGACCTTCCGACTCAACTTTTGTTCTAATGCTCCGATTTGGATCATGAAAAAACCATTCGTTTGTTCATGACGAGAGGATTCCGAAAATGTATGAGTTTTTGAAATTTGAGCAATTTTCGACCGAGTTACGGGCATTTCTCTGCGGCGCGGCGGGCGGCGCCGACCATACATCGACCTTCCGACTCAACTTTTGTTCTAATGCTCCGATTTGGATCGTGAAAAAACCATTCGATTCGTCTCGACGAGAGGATTCCAAAAATGTATTAGTTTTTGAAATTTGAGCAATTTTCGACCGAGTTACGGGCATTTCTCTGCGGCGCCGACCCTACATCAACCTACCGAACCGGAACTAAAATCAAATTTTTTTATAATGCACGAATTGTGATGGTAATTAAACCATTCGTTTGTTCACGATGAGAGGAATCCAAAAATGTGTTAGTTTTTGCATTTTGGGCAATTTTTGGCCGAGTTACGGGCGTTTTTCTTCATCAACTAACCAGGCAGCCAAAAAGCTATCTCTCGTACAAATGCTCGTAATGGGATGACAAAAAAACCATTCGTTTGTTCATGACGAGAGGATTCCGAAAATGTATGAGTTTTTGAAATTTGAGCAATTTTCGACCGAGTTACGGGCATTTCTCTGCGGCGCGGCGGGCGGCGCCGACCATACATCGACCTTCCGACTCAACTTTTGTTCTAATGCTCCGATTTGGATCGTGAAAAAACCATTCGATTCGTCTCGACGAGAGGATTCCAAAAATGTATTAGTTTTTGAAATTTGAGCAATTTTCGACCGAGTTACGGGCATTTCTCTGCGGCGCGGCGGGCGGCGCCGACCATACATCGACCTTCCGACTCAACTTTTGTTCTAATGCTCCGATTTGGATCGTGAAAAAACCATTCGATTCGTCTCGACGAGAGGATTCCAAAAATGTATTAGTTTTTGAAATTTGAGCAATTTTCGACCGAGTTACGGGCATTTCTCTGCGGCGCGGCGGGCGGCGCCGACCATACATCGACCTTCCGACTCAACTTTTGTTCTAATGCTCCGATTTGGATCGTGAAAAAACCATTCGATTCGTCTCGACGAGAGGATTCCAAAAATGTATTAGTTTTTGAAATTTGAGCAATTTTCGACCGAGTTACGGGCATTTCTCTGCGGCGCCGACCATACATCAACCTTCCGCGCCGGAAAAAATCAACTTTTGTTCTAATGCTCCTAATTGGATCTTTAAAAAACCATTCGTTTGTTCACGACGAGAGGATTCCAAAAATGTATTAGTTTTTGAAATTTGAGCAATTTTCGACCGAGTTACGGGCATTTCTCTGCGGCGCGGCGGGCGGCGCCGACCATACATCGACCTTCCGACTCAACTTTTGTTCTAATGCTCCGATTTGGATCGTGAAAAAACCATTCGATTCGTCTCGACGAGAGGATTCCAAAAATGTATTAGTTTTTGAAATTTGAGCAATTTTCGACCGAGTTACGGGCATTTCTCTGCGGCGCGGCGGGCGGCGCCGACCATACATCGACCTTCCGACTCAACTTTTGTTCTAATGCTCCGATTTGGATCGTGAAAAAACCATTCGATTCGTCTCGACGAGAGGATTCCAAAAATGTATTAGTTTTTGAAATTTGAGCAATTTTCGACCGAGTTACGGGCATTTCTCTGCGGCGCCGACCATACATCAACCTTCCGCGCCGGAAAAAAATCAACTTTTGTTCTAATGCACGAAATGGGATGGTAATTAAACCATTCGTTTGTTCACGATGAGAGGAATCCAAAAATGTGTTAGTTTTTGCATTTTGGGCAATTTTTGGCCGAGTTACGGGCGTTTTTCTTCATCAACTAACCAGGCAGCAAAAAAGCTATCTCCCGTCCAAATGCTCGAAATGGGATGACAAAAAAACCATTCGTTTGTTCATGACGAGAGGATTCCGAAAATGTATGAGTTTTTGAAATTTGAGCAATTTTCGACCGAGTTACGGGCATTTCTCTGCGGCGCGGCGGGCGGCGCCGACCATACATCGACCTTCCGACTCAACTTTTGTTCTAATGCTCCGATTTGGATCGTGAAAAAACCATTCGATTCGTCTCGACGAGAGGATTCCAAAAATGTATTAGTTTTTGAAATTTGAGCAATTTTCGACCGAGTTACGGGCATTTCTCTGCGGCGCGGCGGGCGGCGCCGACCATACATCGACCTTCCGCGCCGGAAAAAATCAACTTTGGGTCTAATGCTCCGATTTGGATCGTGAAAAAACCATTCGATTCGTCTCGACGAGAGGATTCCAAAAATGTATTAGTTTTTGAAATTTGAGCAATTTTCGACCGAGTTACGGGCATTTCTCTGCGGCGCGGCGGGCGGCGCCGACCATACATCGACCTTCCGACTCAACTTTTGTTCTAATGCTCCGATTTGGATCGTGAAAAAACCATTCGATTCGTCTCGACGAGAGGATTCCAAAATGTATTAGTTTTTGAAATTTGAGCAATTTTCGACCGAGTTACGGGCATTTCTCTGCGGCGCGGCGGGCGGCGCCGACCATACATCGACCTTCCGACTCAACTTTTGTTCTAATGCTCCGATTTGGATCGTGAAAAAACCATTCGATTCGTCTCGACGAGAGGATTCCAAAAATGTATTAGTTTTTGAAATTTGAGCAATTTTCGACCGAGTTACGGGCATTTCTCTGCGGCGCGGCGGGCGGCGCCGACCATACATCGACCTTCCGACTCAACTTTTGATCTAATCCTCGAAATGGGATGACGTGAAAAAACCATTCGATTCGTCTCGACGAGAGGATTCCGAAAATGTATTAGTTTTTGAAATTTGAGCAATTTTCGACCGAGTTACGGGCATTTCTCTGCGGCGCGGCGGGCGGCGCCGACCATACATCGACCTTCCGACTCAACTTTTGTTCTAATGCTCCGATTTGGATCGTGAAAAAACCATTCGATTCGTCTCGACGAGAGGATTCCAAAAATGTATTAGTTTTTGAAATTTGAGCAATTTTCGACCGAGTTACGGGCATTTCTCTGCGGCGCCGACCATACATCAACCTTCCGCGCCGGAAAAAATCAACTTTTGTTCTAATGCACGAAATGGGATGGTAATTAAACCATTCGTTTGTTCACGATGAGAGGAATCCAAAAATGTGTTAGTTTTTGCATTTTGGGCAATTTTTGGCCGAGTTACGGGCGTTTTTCTTCATCAACTAACCAGGCAGCAAAAAAGCTATCTCCCGTCCAAATGCTCGAAATGGGATGACAAAAAAACCATTCGTTTGTTCATGACGAGAGGATTCCGAAAATGTATGAGTTTTTGAAATTTGAGCAATTTTCGACCGAGTTACGGGCATTTCTCTGCGGCGCGGCGGGCGGCGCCGACCATACATCGACCTTCCGACTCAACTTTTGTTCTAATGCTCCGATTTGGATCGTGAAAAAACCATTCGATTCGTCTCGACGAGAGGATTCCAAAAATGTATTAGTTTTTGAAATTTGAGCAATTTTCGACCGAGTTACGGGCATTTCTCTGCGGCGCCGACCATACATCAACCTTCCGCGCCGGAAAAAATCAACTTTTGTTCTAATGCACGAAATGGGATGGTAATTAAACCATTCGTTTGTTCACGATGAGAGGAATCCAAAAATGTGTTAGTTTTTGCATTTTGGGCAATTTTTGGCCGAGTTACGGGCGTTTTTCTTCATCAACTAAACAGGCAGCAAAAAAGCTATCTCCCGTCCAAATGCTCGAAATGGGATGACAAAAAAACCATTCGTTTGTTCATGACGAGAGGATTCCGAAAATGTATGAGTTTTTGAAATTTGAGCAATTTTCGACCGAGTTACGGGCATTTCTCTGCGGCGCGGCGGGCGGCGCCGACCATACATCGACCTTCCGACTCAACTTTTGTTCTAATGCTCCGATTTGGATCGTGAAAAAACCATTCGATTCGTCTCGACGAGAGGATTCCAAAAATGTATTAGTTTTTGAAATTTGAGCAATTTTCGACCGAGTTACGGGCATTTCTCTGCGGCGCGGCGGGCGGCGCCGACCATACATCGACCTTCCGACTCAACTTTTGTTCTAATGCTCCGATTTGGATCGTGAAAAAACCATTCGATTCGTCTCGACGAGAGGATTCCAAAAATGTATTAGTTTTTGAAATTTGAGCAATTTTCGACCGAGTTACGGGCATTTCTCTGCGGCGCCGACCATACATCAACCTTCCGCGCCGGAAAAAAATCAACTTTTGTTCTAATGCACGAAATGGGATGGTAATTAAACCATTCGTTTGTTCACGATGAGAGGAATCCAAAAATGTGTTAGTTTTTGCATTTTGGGCAATTTTTGGCCGAGTTACGGGCGTTTTTCTTCATCAACTAACCAGGCAGCAAAAAAGCTATCTCCCGTCCAAATGCTCGAAATGGGATGACAAAAAAACCATTCGTTTGTTCATGACGAGAGGATTCCGAAAATGTATTATTTTTTGAAATTTGAGCAATTTTCGACCGAGTTACGGGCATTTCTCTGCGGCGCGGCGGGCGGCGCCGACCATACATCGACCTTCCGACTCAACTTTTGTTCTAATGCTCCGATTTGGATCGTGAAAAAACCATTCGATTCGTCTCGACGAGAGGATTCCAAAAATGTATTAGTTTTTGAAATTTGAGCAATTTTCGACCGAGTTACGGGCATTTCTCTGCGGCGCGGCGGGCGGCGCCGACCATACATCAACCTTCCGCGCCGGAAAAAAATCAACTTTTGTTCTAATGCACGAAATGGGATGGTAATTAAACCATTCGTTTGTTCACGACGAGAGGATTCCAAAGATGTATTAGTTTTTGAAATTTGAGCAATTTTCGACCGAGTTACGGGCATTTCTCTGCGGCGCGGCGGGCGGCGCCGACCATACATCGACCTTCCGACTCAACTTTTGTTCTAATGCTCCGATTTGGATCGTGAAAAAACCATTCGATTCGTCTCGACGAGAGGATTCCAAAAATGTATTAGTTTTTGAAATTTGAGCAATTTTCGACCGAGTTACGGGCATTTCTCTGCGGCGCCGACCATACATCAACCTTCCGCGCCGGAAAAAAATCAACTTTTGTTCTAATGCTCCGATTTGGATCGTGAAAAAACCATTCGATTCGTCTCGACGAGAGGATTCCAAAAATGTATTAGTTTTTGAAATTTGAGCAATTTTCGACCGAGTTACGGGCGTTTTTCTTCATCAACTAACCAGGCAGCAAAAAAGCTATCTCCCGTCCAAATGCTCGAAATGGGATGACAAAAAAACCATTCGTTTGTTCATGACGAGAGGATTCCGAAAATGTATGAGTTTTTGAAATTTGAGCAATTTTCGACCGAGTTACGGGCATTTCTCTGCGGCGCGGCGGGCGGCGCCGACCATACATCGACCTTCCGACTCAACTTTTGTTCTAATGCTCCGATTTGGATCGTGAAAAAACCATTCGATTCGTCTCGACGAGAGGATTCCAAAAATGTATTAGTTTTTGAAATTTGAGCAATTTTCGACCGAGTTACGGGCATTTCTCTGCGGCGCCGACCATACATCAACCTTCCGCGCCGGAAAAAAATCAACTTTTGTTCTAATGCACGAAATGGGATGGTAATTAAACCATTCGTTTGTTCACGATGAGAGGAATCCAAAAATGTGTTAGTTTTTGCATTTTGGGCAATTTTTGGCCGAGTTACGGGCGTTTTTCTTCATCAACTAACCAGGCAGCAAAAAAGCTATCACCCGTCCAAATGCTCGAAATGGGATGACAAAAAAACCATTCGTTTGTTCATGACGAGAGGATTCCGAAAATGTATGAGTTTTTGAAATTTGAGCAATTTTCGACCGAGTTACGGGCATTTCTCTGCGGCGCGGCGGGCGGCGCCGACCATACATCGACCTTCCGACTCAACTTTTGTTCTAATGCTCCGATTTGGATCGTGAAAAAACCATTCGATTCGTCTCGACGAGAGGATTCCAAAAATGTATTAGTTTTTGAAATTTGAGCAATTTTCGACCGAGTTACGGGCATTTCTCTGCGGCGCGGCGGGCGGCGCCGACCATACATCGACCTTCCGACTCAACTTTTGTTCTAATGCTCCGATTTGGATCGTGAAAAAACCATTCGATTCGTCTCGACGAGAGGATTCCAAAAATGTATTAGTTTTTGAAATTTGAGCAATTTTCGACCGAGTTACGGGCATTTCTCTGCGGCGCCGACCATACATCAACCTTCCGCGCCGGAAAAAAATCAACTTTTGTTCTAATGCACGAAATGGGATGGTAATTAAACCATTCGTTTGTTCACGATGAGAGGAATCCAAAAATGTGTTAGTTTTTGCATTTTGGGCAATTTTTGGCCGAGTTACGGGCGTTTTTCTTCATCAACTAACCAGGCAGCAAAAAAGCTATCTCCCGTCCAAATGCTCGAAATGGGATGACAAAAAAACCATTCGTTTGTTCATGACGAGAGGATTCCGAAAATGTATGAGTTTTTGAAATTTGAGCAATTTTCGACCGAGTTACGGGCATTTCTCTGCGGCGCGGCGGGCGGCGCCGACCATACATCGACCTTCCGACTCAACTTTTGTTCTAATGCTCCGATTTGGATCGTGAAAAAACCATTCGATTCGTCTCGACGAGAGGATTCCAAAAATGTATTAGTTTTTGAAATTTGAGCAATTTTCGACCGAGTTACGGGCATTTCTCTGCGGCGCCGACCATACATCAACCTTCCGCGCCGGAAAAAAATCAACTTTTGTTCTAATGCACGAAATGGGATGGTAATTAAACCATTCGTTTGTTCACGACGAGAGGATTCCAAAAATGTATTAGTTTTTGAAATTTGAGCAATTTTCGACCGAGTTACGGGCATTTCTCTGCGGCGCGGCGGGCGGCGCCGACCATACATCGACCTTCCGACTCAACTTTTGTTCTAATGCTCCGATTTGGATCGTGAAAAAACCATTCGATTCGTCTCGACGAGAGGATTCCAAAAATGTATTAGTTTTTGAAATTTGAGCAATTTTCGACCGAGTTACGGGCATTTCTCTGCGGCGCGGCGGGCGGCGCCGACCATACATCGACCTTCCGACTCAACTTTTGTTCTAATGCTCCGATTTGGATCGTGAAAAAACCATTCGATTCGTCTCGACGAGAGGATTCCAAAAATGTATTAGTTTTTGAAATTTGAGCAATTTTCGACCGAGTTACGGGCATTTCTCTGCGGCGCGGCGGGCGGCGCCGACCATACATCGACCTTCCGACTCAACTTTTGTTCTAATGCTCCGATTTGGATCGTGAAAAAACCATTCGATTCGTCTCGACGAGAGGATTCCAAAAATGTATTAGTTTTTGAAATTTGAGCAATTTTCGACCGAGTTACGGGCATTTCTCTGCGGCGCCGACCATACATCAACCTTCCGCGCCGGAAAAAAATCAACTTTTGTTCTAATGCACGAAATGGGATGGTAATTAAACCATTCGTTTGTTCACGATGAGAGGAATCCAAAAATGTGTTAGTTTTTGCATTTTGGGCAATTTTTGGCCGAGTTACGGGCGTTTTTCTTCATCAACTAACCAGGCAGCAAAAAAGCTATCTCCCGTCCAAATGCTCGAAATGGGATGACAAAAAAACCATTCGTTTGTTCATGACGAGAGGATTCCGAAAATGTATGAGTTTTTGAAATTTGAGCAATTTTCGACCGAGTTACGGGCATTTCTCTGCGGCGCGGCGGGCGGCGCCGACCATACATCGACCTTCCGACTCAACTTTTGTTCTAATGCTCCGATTTGGATCGTGAAAAAACCATTCGATTCGTCTCGACGAGAGGATTCCAAAAATGTATTAGTTTTTGAAATTTGAGCAATTTTCGACCGAGTTACGGGCATTTCTCTGCGGCGCGGCGGGCGGCGCCGACCATACATCGACCTTCCGACTCAACTTTTGTTCTAATGCTCCGATTTGGATCGTGAAAAAACCATTCGATTCGTCTCGACGAGAGGATTCCAAAAAGGTATTAGTTTTTGAAATTTGAGCAATTTTCGACCGAGTTACGGGCATTTCTCTGCGGCGCCGACCATACATCAACCTTCCGCGCCGGAAAAAAATCAACTTTTGTTCTAATGCACGAAATGGGATGGTAATTAAACCATTCGTTTGTTCACGATGAGAGGAATCCAAAAATGTGTTAGTTTTTGCATTTTGGGCAATTTTTGGCCGAGTTACGGGCGTTTTTCTTCATCAACTAACCAGGCAGCAAAAAAGCTATCTCCCGTCCAAATGCTCGAAATGGGATGACAAAAAAACCATTCGTTTGTTCATGACGAGAGGATTCCGAAAATGTATGAGTTTTTGAAATTTGAGCAATTTTCGACCGAGTTACGGGCATTTCTCTGCGGCGCGGCGGGCGGCGCCGACCATACATCGACCTTCCGACTCAACTTTTGTTCTAATGCTCCGATTTGGATCGTGAAAAAACCATTCGATTCGTCTCGACGAGAGGATTCCAAAAATGTATTAGTTTTTGAAATTTGAGCAATTTTCGACCGAGTTACGGGCATTTCTCTGCGGCGCGGCGGGCGGCGCCGACCATACATCAACCTTCCGACTCAACTTTTGTTCTAATGCTCGAAATGGGATGGTAATTAAACCATTCGTTTGTTCACGACGAGAGGATTCCAAAAATGTATTAGTTTTTGAAATTTGAGCAATTTTCGACCGAGTTACGGGCATTTCTCTGCGGCGCGGCGGGCGGCGCCGACCATACATCGACCTTCCGACTCAACTTTTGTTCTAATGCTCCGATTTGGATCGTGAAAAAACCATTCGATTCGTCTCGACGAGAGGATTCCAAAAATGTATTAGTTTTTGAAATTTGAGCAATTTTCGACCGAGTTACGGGCATTTCTCTGCGGCGCGGCGGGCGGCGCCGACCATACATCGACCTTCCGCCGGACTCAACTTTTTGTTCTAATGCTCCGATTTGGATCGTGAAAAAACCATTCGATTCGTCTCGACGAGAGGATTCCAAAAATGTATTAGTTTTTGAAATTTGAGCAATTTTCGACCGAGTTACGGGCATTTCTCTGCGGCGCGGCGGGCGGCGCCGACCATACATCGACCTTCCGACTCAACTTTTGTTCTAATGCTCCGATTTGGATCGTGAAAAAACCATTCGATTCGTCTCGACGAGAGGATTCCAAAAATGTATTAGTTTTTGAAATTTGAGCAATTTTCGACCGAGTTACGGGCATTTCTCTGCGGCGCGGCGGGCGGCGCCGACCATACATCGACCTTCCGACTCAACTTTTGTTCTAATGCTCCGATTTGGATCGTGAAAAAACCATTCGATTCGTCTCGACGAGAGGATTCCAAAAATGTATTAGTTTTTGAAATTTGAGCAATTTTCGACCGAGTTACGGGCATTTCTCTGCGGCGCCGACCATACATCAACCTTCCGCGCCGGAAAAAAATCAACTTTTGTTCTAATGCACGAAATGGGATGGTAATTAAACCATTCGTTTGTTCACGATGAGAGGAATCCAAAAATGTGTTAGTTTTTGCATTTTGGGCAATTTTTGGCCGAGTTACGGGCGTTTTTCTTCATCAACTAACCAGGCAGCAAAAAGCTATCTCCCGTCCAAATGCTCGAAATGGGATGACAAAAAACCATTCGTTTGTTCATGACGAGAGGATTCCGAAAATGTATGAGTTTTTGAAATTTGAGCAATTTTCGACCGAGTTACGGGCATTTCTCTGCGGCGCGGCGGGCGGCGCCGACCATACATCGACCTTCCGACTCAACTTTTGTTCTAATGCTCCGATTTGGATCGTGAAAAAACCATTCGATTCGTCTCGACGAGAGGATTCCAAAAATGTATTAGTTTTTGAAATTTGAGCAATTTTCGACCGAGTTACGGGCATTTCTCTGCGGCGCGGCGGGCGGCGCCGACCATACATCGACCTTCCGACTCAACTTTTGTTCTAATGCTCCGATTTGGATCGTGAAAAAACCATTCGATTCGTCTCGACGAGAGGATTCCAAAAATGTATTAGTTTTTGAAATTTGAGCAATTTTCGACCGAGTTACGGGCATTTCTCTGCGGCGCGGCGGGCGGCGCCGACCATACATCGACCTTCCGACTCAACTTTTGTTCTAATGCTCCGATTTGGATCGTGAAAAAACCATTCGATTCGTCTCGACGAGAGGATTCCAAAAATGTATTAGTTTTTGAAATTTGAGCAATTTTCGACCGAGTTACGGGCATTTCTCTGCGGCGCCGACCATACATCAACCTTCCGCGCCGGAAAAAAATCAACTTTTGTTCTAATGCACGAAATGGGATGGTAATTAAACCATTCGTTTGTTCACGATGAGAGGAATCCAAAAATGTGTTAGTTTTTGCATTTTGGGCAATTTTTGGCCGAGTTACGGGCGTTTTTCTTCATCAACTAACCAGGCAGCAAAAAAGCTATCTCCCGTCCAAATGCTCGAAATGGGATGACAAAAAAACCATTCGTTTGTTCATGACGAGAGGATTCCGAAAATGTATGAGTTTTTGAAATTTGAGCAATTTTCGACCGAGTTACGGGCATTTCTCTGCGGCGCGGCGGGCGGCGCCGACCATACATCGACCTTCCGACTCAACTTTTGTTCTAATGCTCCGATTTGGATCGTGAAAAAACCATTCGATTCGTCATGTATTAGTTTTTGAAATTTGAGCAATTTTCGACCGAGTTACGGGCATTTCTCTGCGGCGCGGCGGGCGGCGCCGACCATACATCGACCTTCCGACTCAACTTTTGTTCTAATGCTCCGATTTGGATCGTGAAAAAACCATTCGATTCGTCTCGACGAGAGGATTCCAAAAATGTATTAGTTTTTGAAATTTGAGCAATTTTCGACCGAGTTACGGGCATTTCTCTGCGGCGCGGCGGGCGGCGCCGACCATACATCGACCTTCCGACTCAACTTTTGTTCTAATGCTCCGATTTGGATCGTGAAAAAACCATTCGATTCGTCTCGACGAGAGGATTCCAAAAATGTATTAGTTTTTGAAATTTGAGCAATTTTCGACCGAGTTACGGGCATTTCTCTGCGGCGCCGACCATACATCAACCTTCCGCGCCGGAAAAAAATCAACTTTTGTTCTAATGCACGAAATGGGATGGTAATTAAACCATTCGTTTGTTCACGATGAGAGGAATCCAAAAATGTGTTAGTTTTTGCATTTTGGGCAATTTTTGGCCGAGTTACGGGCGTTTTTGTTCATCAACTAACCAGGCAGCAAAAAAGCTATCTCCCGTCCAAATGCTCGAAATGGGATGACAAAAAAACCATTCGTTTGTTCATGACGAGAGGATTCCGAAAATGTATGAGTTTTTGAAATTTGAGCAATTTTCGACCGAGTTACGGGCATTTCTCTGCGGCGCGGCGGGCGGCGCCGACCATACATCGACCTTCCGACTCAACTTTTGTTCTAATGCTCCGATTTGGATCGTGAAAAAACCATTCGATTCGTCTCGACGAGAGGATTCCAAAAATGTATTAGTTTTTGAAATTTGAGCAATTTTCGACCGAGTTACGGGCATTTCTCTGCGGCGCGGCGGGCGGCGCCGACCATACATCAACCTTCCGCGCCGGAAAAAAATCAACTTTTGTTCTAATGCACGAAATGGGATGGTAATTAAACCATTCGTTTGTTCACGATGAGAGGAATCCAAAAATGTGTTAGTTTTTGCATTTTGGGCAATTTTTGGCCGAGTTACGGGCGTTTTCTTCATCAACTAACCAGGCAGCAAAAGCTATCTCCCGTCCAAATGCTCGAAATGGGATGACAAAAAAACCATTCGTTTGTTCATGACGAGAGGATTCCGAAAATGTATGAGTTTTTGAAATTTGAGCAATTTTCGACCGAGTTACGGGCATTTCTCTGCGGCGCGGCGGGCGGCGCCGACCATACATCGACCTTCCGACTCAACTTTTGTTCTAATGCTCCGATTTGGATCGTGAAAAAACCATTCGATTCGTCTCGACGAGAGGATTCCAAAAATGTATTAGTTTTTGAAATTTGAGCAATTTTCGACCGAGTTACGGGCATTTCTCTGCGGCGCCGACCAGCCATCAACCGTCCGCGCCGGAAAACCATCCACTGTTGTTCTAATGCACGAAATGGGATGGTAATTAAACCATTCGTTTGTTCACGATGAGAGGAATCCAAAAATGTGTTAGTTTTTGCATTTTGGGCAATTTTTGGCCGAGTTACGGGCGTTTTTCTTCATCAACTAACCAGGCAGCAAAAAAGCTATCTCCCGTCCAAATGCTCGAAATGGGATGACCAAAAAACCATTCGTTTGTTCATGACGAGAGGATTCCGAAAATGTATGAGTTTTTGAAATTTGAGCAATTTTCGACCGAGTTACGGGCATTTCTCTGCGGCGCGGCGGGCGGCGCCGACCATACATCGACCTTACGACTCAACTTTTGTTCTAATGCTCCGATTTGGATCATGAAAAACCATTCGATTCGTCTCGACGAGAGGATTCCAAAAATGTATTAGTTTTTGAAATTTGAGCAATTTTCGACCGAGTTACGGGCATTTCTCTGCGGCGCGGACCATACATCAACCTTCCACGCCGGAAAAAAATCAACTTTGGTTCTACTGCACGAAATGGGATGCTAATTAAACCATTCGTTTGTTCACGATGAGAGGAATCCAAAAATGTGTTAGTTTTTGCATTTTGGGCAATTTTTGGCCGAGTTACGGGCGTTTTTCTTCATCAACTAACCAGGCCGCAAAAAAGCTATCTCACGGCCAAATGCTCGACATGGGGTGACACAAAAACCAATCGGTTGTTCATGCCGAGAGGATTCCTAAAATGTATGAGTTTTTGAATTTTGAGCAATTTTCGACCGAGTTACGGGCATTTCTCTGCGGCGCGGCGGGCGGCGCCGACCATACATCGACCTTCCGACTCAACTTTTGTTCTAATGCTCCGATTTGGATCGTGAAAAAACCATTCGATTCGTCTCGACGAGAGGATTCCAACAATGTATTAGTTTTTGAAATTTGAGCAATTTTCGACCGAGTTACGGGCATTTCTCTGCGGCGCGGCGGGCGGCGCCGACCATACATCGACCTTCCGACTCAACTTTTGTTCTAATGCTCCGATTTGGATCGTGAAAAAACCATTCGATTCGTCTCGACGAGAGGATTCCAAAAATGTATTAGTTTTTGAAATTTGAGCAATTTTCGACCGAGTTACGGGCATTTCTCTGCGGCGCCGACCATACATCAACCATCCGCTCCTGAAAAAAATCAACTTTTGATCTAATGCACGAAATGGGATGGTAATTAACACATTCGTTTGTTCATGACGAGAGGATTCCAAAAATGTATGAGTTTTTGAAATTTGAGCAATTTTCGACCGAGTTACGGGCATTTCTCTGCGGCGCGGCGGGCGGCGCCGACCATACATCGACCTTCCGACTCAACTTTTGTTCTAATGCTCCGATTTGGATCGTGAGAAAACCATTCGATTCGTCTCGACGAGAGGATTCCAAAAATGTATTAGTTTTTGAAATTTGAGCAATTTTCGACCGAGTTACGGGCATTTCTCTGCGGCGCGGCGGGCGGCGCCGACCATACATCAACCTTCCGCGCCGGAAAAAAATCAACTTTTGTTCTAATGCACGAAATGGGATGGTAATTAAACCATTCGTTTGTTCACGATGAGAGGAATCCAAAAATGTGTTAGTTTTTGCATTTTGGGCAATTTTTGGCCGAGTTACGGGCGTTTTTCTGCAACTAACCGGGCGGCGCCGACCATACATCGACCTTCCGACTCAACTTTTGTTCTAATGCTCCGAATTGGGATGACGTGAAAAACCATTCGTTTGTTCATGACGAGAGGATTCCGAAAATGTATTAGTTTTTGAAATTTGAGCAATTTTCGACCGAGTTACGGGCATTTCTCTGCGGCGCGGCGGGCGGCGCCGACCATACATCGACCTTCCGACTCAACTTTTGTTCTAATGCTCCGATTTGGATCGTGAAAAAACCATTCGATTCGTCTCGACGAGAGGATTCCAAAAATGTATTAGTTTTTGAAATTTGAGCAATTTTCGACCGAGTTACGGGCATTTCTCTGCGGCGCCGACCATACATCAACCTTCCGCGCCGGAAAAAAATCAACTTTTGTTCTAATGCACGAAATGGGATGGTAATTAAACCATTCGTTTGTTCACGATGAGAGGAATCCAAAAATGTGTTAGTTTTTGCATTTTGGGCAATTTTTGGCCGAGTTACGGGCGTTTTTCTTCATCAACTAACCAGGCAGCAAAAAAGCTATCTCCCGTCCAAATGCTCGAAATGGGATGACAAAAAAACCATTCGTTTGTTCATGACGAGAGGATTCCGAAAATGTATGAGTTTTTGAAATTTGAGCAATTTTCGACCGAGTTACGGGCATTTCTCTGCGGCGCGGCGGGCGGCGCCGACCATACATCGACCTTCCGACTCAACTTTTGTTCTAATGCTCCGATTTGGATCGTGAAAAAACCATTCGATTCGTCTCGACGAGAGGATTCCAAAAATGTATTACTTTTTGAAATTTGAACAATTTTCGACCGAGTTACGGGCATTTCTCTGCGGCGCCGACCATACATCAACCTTCCGCACCGGAAAAAAAATCAACTTTTGTTCTAATGCTCGAAATGGGATGGTAATTAAACCATTCGTTTGTTCACGATGAGAGGAATCCAAAAATGTGTTAGTTTTTGCATTTTGGGCAATTTTTGGCCGAGTTACGGGCGTTTTTCTTCATCAACTAACCAGGCAGCAAAAAAGCTATCTCCCGTCCAAATGCTCGAAATGGGATGACAAAAAAACCATTCGTTTGTTCATGACGAGAGGATTCCGAAAATGTATGAGTTTTTGAAATTTGAGCAATTTTCGACCGAGTTACGGGCATTTCTCTGCGGCGCGGCGGGCGGCGCCGACCATACATCGACCTTCCGACTCAACTTTTGTTCTAATGCTCCGATTTGGATCGTGAAAAAACCATTCGATTCGTCTCGACGAGAGGATTCCCAAAATGTATTAGTTTTTGAAATTTGAGCAATTTTCGACCGAGTTACGGGCATTTCTCTGCGGCGCGGCGGGCGGCGCCGACCATACATCGACCTTCCGACTCAACTTTTGTTCTAATGCTCCGATTTGGATCGTGAAAAAACCATTCGATTCGTCTCGACGAGAGGATTCCAAAAATGTATTAGTTTTTGAAATTTGAGCAATTTTCGACCGAGTTACGGGCATTTCTCTGCGGCGCGGCGGGCGGCGCCGACCATACATCGACCTTCCGACTCAACTTTTGTTCTAATGCTCCTATTTGGATCGTTAAAAAACCATTCGTTTGTTCTAGACGAGAGGATTCCTAAAATGTATTAGTTTTTGAAATTTGAGCAATTTTCGACCGAGTTACGGGCATTTCTCTGCGGCGCGGCGGGCGGCGCCGACCATACATCGACCTTCCGACTCAACTTTTGTTCTAATGCTCCGATTTGGATCGTGAAAAAACCATTCGATTCGTCTCGACGAGAGGATTCCAAAATGTATTAGTTTTTGAAATTTGAGCAATTTTCGACCGAGTTACGGGCATTTCTCTGAGGCGCGGCGCGGCGCCGACCATACATCGACCTTCCGACTCAACTTTTGTTCTAATGCTCCGAAATTTGGATCGTGAAAAAACCATTCGATTCGTCTCGACGAGAGGATTCCGAAAATGTATTAGTTTTTGAAATTTGAGCAATTTTCGACCGAGTTACGGGCATTTCTCTGCGGCGCGGCGGGCGGCGCCGACCATACATCGACCTTCCGACTCAACTTTTGTTCTAATGCTCCGATTTGGATCGTGAAAAACCATTCGATTCGTCTCGACGAGAGGATTCCAAAAATGTATTAGTTTTTGAAATTTGAGCAATTTTCGACCGAGTTACGGGCATTTCTCTGCGGCGCCGACCAAACATCAACCTTCCGCGCCGCAAAAAATACAACTATAGTTCTAATGCATGAAATGGGATGGTTATTAAACAATTCGTTTGTTCACGATGAGAGGATTCCAAAAATGTTTTAGTTTTTGAAATTTGCGCAATTTTTGTCCGAGTTACGGGCGTTTTTCTTCATCAACTAACCAGGCAGCAAAAAAGCTATCTCCCGTCCAAATGCTCGAAATGGGATGACAAAAACCATTCGATTCTTCAGGACGAGAGGATTCCGAAAATGTATGAGTTTTTGAAATTTGAGCAATTTTCGACCGAGTTACGGGCATTTCTCTGCGGCGCGGCGGGCGGCGCCGACCATACATCGACCTTCCGACTCAACTTTTTGTTCTAATGCTCCGATTTGGATCGTGAAAAAACCATTCGATTCGTCTCGACGAGAGGATTCCAAGAATGTATTAGTTTTTGAAATTTGAGCAATTTTCGACCGAGTTACGGGCATTTCTCTGCGGCGCCGACCAAACCTCAACCGTCCGCGCCGGAATAATCAACTTTTGTTCTAATGCACGAAATGGGATGGTAATTAAACCATTCGTTTGTTCACGATGAGAGGAATCCAAAAATGTGTTAGTTTTTGCATTTTGGGCAATTTTTGGCCGAGTTACGGGCGTTTTTATTCATCAACTAAACAGGCAGCAAAAAAGCTATCTCCCGGCCAAATGCTCGAAATGGGATGACAAAAAAACCATTCGTTTGTTCATGACGAGAGGATTCCGAAAATGTATGAGTTTTTGAAATTTGAGCAATTTTCGACCGAGTTACGGGCATTTCTCTGCGGCGCGGCGGGCGGCGCCGACCATACATCGACCTTCCGACTCAACTTTTGTTCTAATGCTCCGATTTGGATCGTGAAAAAACCATTCGATTCGTCTCGACGAGAGGATTCCAAAAATGTATTAGTTTTTGAAATTTGAGCAATTTTCGACCGAGTTACGGGCATTTCTCTGCGGCGCGGCGGGCGGCGCCGACCATACATCGACCTTCCGACTCAACTTTTGTTCTAATGCTCCGATTTGGATCGTGAAAACCATTCGATTCGTCTCGACGAGAGGATTCCAAAAATGTATTAGTTTTTGAAATTTGGGCAATTTTTGC